>JBBIGC010000131.1:6700315-6721424 GCA_037576955.1 Lepidarchus adonis | reverse complement strand
CTGCACTGTTTTCTATGACTAAGAAGATTGTATTGAACTCCCTGTAACTTGCACATCAGTATTGTCATGTCTGAATTCATGCTGATTGTTCCTGTACCTGGAAGTCGCTTTGGACAAAAACATCAGCCAAATGAATAAATGTAATGTAATGTAAATGTCCATGAAACAATATATCACAATAACGATAAATATTGTCATATTGCCCATCTCTAATTGTGAACACACGTCATTACGCAAAGGCTACCACAAGAAAACATGACCTCTGCATTTAACCCCTTCAACACAGCATAGGGCAGATATCTACAGCACTCAGGGAGCAGTGTTACAGGATAGGATCTTGGCTCAAGGGAACTTCAGTGTTACCTGGGCCAGGACTTGTTACTAAGGCAGTAACCACTAGGCCAAATTGATACACTGCCAGTTTACCTCCTTAATTATCAGTATCTGTCACAAAGCCTTCATTTGCAGTTCATGCCCCTAATGAAATGATGAAGGATATACATCCCTAGTTGGTGATTTTTTTTAAAGACACTCATCACATATGGCATTTAAGAAAAGCGGCCATGGAGGCCACTGTTGCTCCAGAAACAGCTGTCTGAATTGAGAGATCTTCACGCCGAGCTCTGGCTCTCCACCACCCAGTAAAACAGAACTTTAATGAGGTCAGCAGGTTGAGGACTCACCCTTTTCTCTCCGAGTCAACCAGGACGCGCACAAGAATTCCCGTAACAGCTACCAATATGGGGTAATGATCCACACTCTCCAGCCCTGCACACAGATATATAAGGCTCTTGGTTAAACCAATACTGCTTCAACAACAGATGAACACAAGATGTTCTTAGAGGGGTTTGTAATGCTCTTCATATTGGTAGATGCAAAACATTCCATTTTAAATTCAATTCATCTCTAAATAAACAGAATGATTAAATACACCCCTGGGCAAGTTCGTGGAACTCAAAAGAGAAATGCAACACACAATAGGCTAATGTTGCGAAAAAGCACAAAAGATATTATACATGGCTTGTGTTCATGCATATTTCATCCTGATTTGCAGGGCCATTCTTCTCAGCAGTTCCTACCAAAATGGTGCTGCCACTCTGTTCAAACTAATCCCCACTCTACCATCAGAAAGCAATTTACAAAACACCTGATTCTTGAATACTGAACAGCAATCTTGAGAAGAGGCAGACAATAGCGTCAGGGAACCTGTGGGGCTTCTTCTATAATGATTCTGTCATTCTCGCCATGCAAATGATGCTCCGCTCACTCAAGCTGATGAGTCAATATTGGTCTACATTTAACTAAAAATGAGATTTCTGAAGTGGAGAAAATGCTTTTGTACAATTAGCAACAACATGGGTTACTGTTAAACACAACAAGATCATTTTGCCTCAAGGTTCAAGAAATATTTATTGTCAGCCCATGTGTACACAGGTATACAGTAGGACTGAAACTTTCTCTAGAACACAATAACAATGCATATACTGTAGTGCAGAACAGACCGGAGAGAAATTACTGAGCTTTGAAATTAGACCTTACACCGTTTTTAAGTCACCCTAAAAAGCCTGTGTGTTTTTGTAACATGCTTGTACATATTGATACTTAAACTCAAAGTTAACAATACTGGGAGATTAATACAACTAATACAAGTAATACAACTAAACAATTAAAACTGAAGAAAGGACTTTACAAAATCTTCTGTAAGATGTAATGCTACAAAAATGTGATGTCTGGTGAGGAATAAATTAGGACGGCTCCACCTTTATTCCAAATTAAAATGGCTCAAATCACCCAGGTGTAGCACATCAGATGCACATGATTATAACATCATTACTCAAGTGTTTTGAAGGAGGTTTGCCCTAGTTTGGTGTTCTCCTGACTGTTAAGTTGAGATCAAAAGAGCTGTCTGAAGCAATCAGAAAGACGATTGTATCAGCTTATAAATCTGTTAAGGGATTTAAAAGAATTTGTAATCAGCCATTCCACTGTCTGCAAAATAGTCTACAAGTGAAGGACTTCCAAAACAACGGCCAACATGTCCAGGTGTGGCTGTCCAAGCAAGTTCACCTCAAGAACAAACCGCAAGATGCTAAAAGAAGTCTCCAAAAACCCTAAAATGTAATCAGGGGACCTACAGCAGACTCTTGCTATTGTTGAAGTGAAAGTGACTACAATCAGAAAGAGAATGCACAACTTTAACTTGCATGGGAGGTGTGCAAGGAGGAAATGTTTGCTCTCCAAAAGAAACATCAAGACCAGACTGAAGTTTGTCAGAGAGAACATACAGTAGACAAAGACCAGGATTTCTGCTGTAATGTTCTTAGAAGAGATGAGCCTAAAATTTAATTATTTGGACACCAGAACAGAGGACATGTCTGGCGTAAACCAAATACAGCAAAGAACCTCATACCAACAGTGAAGCATGGAGGTGGAAGTGTCATGGTTTGGGGATGCTTTGCTGCAGCAGGACCTGGCCAGCTCACCATCATAGAATCCACTATGACTTCTGCCGTGTATCAGAGGGAGCTTGAGGAACTTGTGAGAGCATCTGTAAGAACATTAAAGCTGACATGGAACTGAACCCTGCAACATGACAATGACCTAAATCAAACCAGTAAATCCACCAAGGACTGAAGGCTGAAAAGTTAAAAATGGAGACTCCTGGAGTGGCAGGAGCCCTGATCTTAATCCCAGAGAGATCGTGAGGTGACTTGAAATGAGCTGTACATGCAAGAAACCCCTTTTAACATCTCATAGCTTAAAGAATTCTGCATTGAGGAGTGGGGCAAACCTTCCTCAGACTGCGAGTATTCCAGCTAAAGTGGGTAACACTAGCTATTAGTAGGTAGGACATCCCAACTATTTCAGTTAGAATTCACATTTTTGTTGATTTCTTTAGTTCAATGAATAAATCAAGGTTCATTTTTGTTGTTTAACTGCAATTATATCACTTTCTGTTCCAGAGATAAATAACAATACGATTAGAAATCAACATGTGAACATTTCTTAATAAAGAACAGAATATTTCATGGGGTGTCCTATTTTTTCCACATGACTGTAAATAAGCAGTCCACAGTAAACATATTGGTTCAAACATTCAGTAATCTGTTTAAGTAGCATTGCAGATAAAAAGTTGCTTGTGACCGTGACCGAGTGGGTAAGTCCTGGAGCAGTCTGTTGGTTCAGGGGAGGAGACCTTAACTTGAGGAACCTAAAAGTCTGAGGGAAAAGGCTATCGCAGTATCTAGCAGTGGTGGTTAAGATGGTCCAGAACCTTTTGCTAGACAGCAGAGCTGTAAACAGTCCATGAGAAGGCTGGGAAGGGTTTGTGACAATGCTGGTCGCTGGTTGTAGCACTACTTGAGTAAATACACACATGAAATAAATGATCAGAAAATAAATAGAAGAAGACAACAGATAAAAGAGCAGTCAGATTCCTATCCGGAGGTGGCAGTTACTTTTCGCTTTTGATGAGGAGGGCCCAAACTGAATTTAGTCACAAATAGTGCAATTGATCTATAAATAGCTCTTCTACAGACATCTTTCACAAGGCAGCCTAACAGCTATTGAGAGGGTGACCCAACGTCATTCATTATGAATCTCGTCATTCTACTTTGTCATGTCTGATAAATTGGCCCTCTGAGCTGAAGACAACCTCAATACCCTCTGGCAAAATTGAGTTATGATTTTACATGCAGCCATTGTCTCGTTTCCGACCCATTCATCAGCACACCTGTCCAACATCCGAAAGCTTCCGCAGCAGTTTTAGACATGAAACGATACAAAAAGAGTGCATTCTGAAAGGTTTAAACTGGTTAAGACTCAAATGATGGATAGCAGATAAGAGAAAGCAAAAGGTCAATTGGCTTTACTCAACAGATATAAATTTAACCTTTTAATGGAACCTGATCAATCCAACTGCATTAAAAGCCATATATCACATGAGATGTCCTTGATTTTTTTGACTACCCTTGAAAAAAGGCATTTAAAACGTACTGCAATATTCATACACACAATGGATATGAAGTATGAAGGTTTCCTTACAGGGACACAATAATAATGGTTTTCAGTATTGAAGCAGTACTGATAAAACATATAGAAATGGTTAAATACACACATTTTTTGCCAGAGAAAGCCCTCAGAGAGCTTTAAAAGCACAAAATCAATTGTAAGTGTATAAATAATAGGAGCAGTATTGCTGTTCACAGGTCGCATCATAACCATGTGTTTTCATCCACTGTCAATATCTGCCAATATTACTATACTGTCATACACACATGTATTCAGACTGAATTAGTGATTTTCTTTGAGTTTTGACATGTGAAAAGAAAACCTATAGCACACATCACTGATGTAAGACATATACATATGGACTTCTGCAAACACCCTCCTCTTTCTGCTTCTATGTTGCAAAACTGTTAGTCCAGCTCGGTATGCACTGGAAATCCTGTTACTTTATATACTTTTATTTCAATTCTACATTTATTATATGTTCTTATCTTTCATTGTCTCCATATTCTTATCTCCATTGTTCCTTCTTTTTCTTCTCTTATTGCAGTTAAAACAGCCTGAAATGCTTCACATACAGAATCTGTTCAGATATTTTTTCATAATCAGCATAATTTCAGCAAAACATTTCCATTTTCATCTGTTCATATATATTTTCAAATATTTCTGTTAGAATCCAGTCGTGTTCCTATAGACAGAGCCACATTTGATAAAAGCATAATGGCCTTGATGCTCACTGGCTGCTCTCCTCCTCAGCATTTTCACTGCTTTTCAGCCTCCTCTTTTCCTTTGTGTTTTTTTTCCTCCATCTTTGCATTTTAAGCCTTTTATTCCTTGGATTGTTTGTTTTTTCATGATGTATTAAGCTTTCTAATCTTCATGCCACAGGCTGATTGCTTTCCATCTGTTTTTGCCCTACACAAACTTTTTCATTTTCCGTGTCTTTTCTTTTTCTTGCTTACATCCCTTTTCCCCTTCTCTTCCATCATTTACTTTTCTGGTTTTCTTTTGGGTTTTTTCCTTTTCTTCTCTTTCCTTCTATCTTTGTTTCTTCATTTCTTTGTTCCTACTTTGTCTTTCATTCTGATTTACTTGCCTCTTCTGTGTAATTTCTTCCTTCATTCCTTATTCATTTTTCCTTTTCTCTTAGCTTTTTTTACAACTCCATCTATTTACACCAATCAGCCGCAACCACCTGCCAAATTTTGAGTAGGTCCCCTCATGCTGCCAAAACAGCATAACAGACTTTTTATTATTAATAGGCAAGTTTATTTCTATAGCTCATTATTATATACAGAGGCCATTCTATGTTTTACACAAAAAAAATAAGTTTTATAATTACAGCTAAAATAAATTAGATCCAAGAAATAAATTAGATTGGCAATCTTTAAGAAGTAGATAAAATAAATTCTAATAATAAGTTCATACAGACCCAAAGAAGTTAAGCTATAGAATTAGAAACTAAATAAGTAAAATAAAGGGTTTTTTTTAATGTGCCCATAGTCATTATTCTGAAATATCACTGGTTGAAATCCAATCAGATTAATCCTCAGGTTTGGAGCAGCCCATTTGTAACCTTCATTTCCTCAACAGGACTATTTTTCCAGGGACCGTGACCGTCACTACCACGTCCAAGTTATATTTTCACCCTAATCTCAGTTGAAGGGTAGAGGCAAGTCCCTACAGAAGAACTTGTTAAAAGTCCTCCTGTTTGAGCAGGAACCAATAGGCTGCCCCCACCCCTCAAAGCAATCTCTATAGTGCACGAAAATATTATTATTATATTATTATTATATTATTGTTATTATTATTATTATTATACTGCAGTAAATTGTTAATACTAATAATGTTAATACAACCACCTCACCCCAACTGTTACTAAAATCCTCCAGCTTTGAGCCACAGTTATGAGGATACTTCAGTTTTACTGTGCTCTTGCGTCTGAGTGTTACCTGGGAGACGAAGGTTGACCACCCGGTCGAAGAGGTTTCTCTCAGCAGTCACTCGATTCAACACCTGGTTCAGCAGCTGAAGGAGAGAGAGTACAAAAGCTCCTTATTATTACAATGACACTCATGCATTTAGTGCACTCTGGTACATATTCACAGTGTGACGTTTCCACCGGTCACTGGGAACCGGGCATAAAAGCTTTTAGGAACAGCATGTGGGTTAAATGGAGGGCAGAGAGAGAAGGCAATTGAGCTTTGACTTCACTTGAAATATAAAGAGCCCATCTACAAAGCTAATAATTTAGCTAGAACGTTAGCATAAATGCAAATACCTAATTAGAGAGAGATTCTGCAAATGGGATGACATAAGGTGGTGCTTTTTTTCTTTCTTTTTTTACAGGCCACATCAATACATCCAGACTACTATGATTAATCCATTCGTTGTTTCCACACACATGCCTTGCACAGCAGCATCAGGGGGAATTAGTTGTTGATGAGGGGTGCATTACAGCAAATAAGGGAGGGAGTGAAGAAGGGGAAGATGATTGTGGAGCAAATCATATCAGACAGGTTCAATCAGCACTTCATTAATGATAAGAATGTTGTGTTTCTCTCAGAAAAGAACAGGAAAGACATGAAAGGAACAGAAATGACTAATAAATGCAGAATACACAAAAAGGAGCCATTTTTATTCCTTTTATTCCTTTTATAAATATATAAAAGTATTTAATGCTAAAGCTCAAGAGTTTGCAAAAACCTTAACATTATGTGATTCACTGAAAAGCAAGCATGCAAGCATCGATTTTACAAAAATAGTATTTTCTATTCTTGTTATACTGCTTTAAAGCAGCTCTTTATGGAACCAAAAGGTTATTCTATAGCATCATGAAAGGATCTCTATGTATGTTTAAAAGTAAACTTAACAAAATGTTTCAAGCAGCTCAATCAACTAAAAATGACATTTAATATTTCCATACCCAGTTAGTCCACTCTTTACTTTTTCATGAGACTCACTTTCAGGTTTTCAGCGAAATTCCTATTTATTTACAGTTATTTTTCTATCCACATTATTTGTACGGATGATCTTAAAAAGCAACAAAGCCTGAGAAATCAGTGAAAGCTTTGGAAGCAGCTTTAACTGGAAGAATACAGCTGTGATTGGTTGGGAATAAGATCTTAAAGTGACAAAGTGCAAAACTGCATATGGAAATATCTGATATTATACTTGTATGTAAACATCTGTGAAACAGAGGGTTCCAGCTTTATCTGATGCTAAAATGAATTATTTAATGAATAAGTGAGTTATTGCAGCCTTAAATATGCAAAGCCTTAATCTCCATCTGCTGCATTTTTTTAACAAAAAAACTGGAAGAATATCAATGGCGGTAATACAGCTACTGTGTGTCTCACAAATGTTTTTTTTTCTTTTAAATATGTTCCACTGATTCATCCAGTAAAAAGGTCACTCTTGATGTCATGATGTGTATCCGACACTGCAACTGTTTCTGAGCTACACAGCCAATCCTCTGCCTTTACCCACCTGAGCCAGTCGCCGCAGCAACAGCTCGGCCGAGGGGCGGTTCCAGTCCAGGAAAATCTCAGGCACTAAAGTGACGGTCATCTCCAGCACCCGCAGCAGGCTGACAGACAGGTCAAAACAGGTGGCGCACACCTTCAACTGCCTCGTGTCGACAAAATTACGCTCCGGACGCTCCGCTGCCTGCTGGATCTGTCACACAAGGATTTATTATTATAAACACCAATTCCAAGAAAGTTGCAATATTATCAAAAATAAAAAAACTATTGTTTTATAAATTCATAAAAACAATTCATAATAACTGACAAAAATACAAAAAAAATATGTTTAATACCTTCACTGACTAACTTAACTGTATTTAGTATCTACAGGGAGTATTCGAGATACTCGGGTTACGTTACTCCAAAGACGAAGTAACACAAAGTCAGAACCCACGCATGTAATGATGGCATAAATTTATTGAACATTAATAAGTAGTAGCATATAGCTAACATGAGTCTCTCATAGGCGTTTGTTGTGGGATGTGGCGTGTTTCATAAGAAGCAATGCATTGTGGCCTACGTAGTGTCTGGTGCGGGAAAACACGTGGGTATTAAGGGCGGAGGTGGAAAGAGAGTTGCTTTCTGGGAGTTGTAGTCCGTTAGCAGTGAGAGTGCAGGAAAATAAATACATGAATCACATCCACAGCAGTAAGCCGTAATAAGTTTCCAAACAGACAACACAAATGAAAGAGAGTCAATGGCACAACACTGTCTCACTCATATAGTGCCGCATAACACAGTGTATTTGTCCGCTCTGCGATTATTACAACAAAGTACATTTCGAATAAGAGCTTTAAGTACTTGTCCATAAGGGTGTTCAAATGTTGGATAAATGAAAGTGATCTGAGCGGAGCATGACTGATATCAGTATGACGTTAAGTTCGCATTTGTTTCATCCCTGTTGAACGCCAACCTGCATGCGCGCGTACACGCACACGCACACAAAACAAACAAGGACGTCACGTTTCAGCTCCAATAATTTTATAATCATAGTATAGAAAAATTCTGAAGCTTCACCACTGGTAGTGGGATCACAAGGTGTAAACAGGCACTCATTATGATTTCAGCACAAATTGACTCCAGGAAAACACAACATTGATAACATCCGAACGTGCAGCCAATCAAACGCAGTCGCCTGACTCCAAACACTTCCGAAAAACCACTGATTCAGACGCCCATGTAGACAAGGACTAAAAACTGCTGAAAGATATTCCGCCACAGGTGCAGTGGGTGTGCAATAGGATTCAGGTCAGGACTTTGACCAGGCCACTCCAAAGTCTTCATTTTGTTTTACTTCAGCCAATCAGAGGTGTGTTTTGGATCATTGTCCTGCTGCAGAACCCAAGTTCATTTCAGGTCACGAACAGATGGCCAGACTTTCTCCTTCAGGAGTTTTTGTTAGACAGCAGAATTCATGGTTCCATTTATCACAGCAAGTCTTCCAGGCCCTGAAGCAGCAAAACGGTGTCAGACCATCACACTACCACCACCATGTTTTACTGTTGGTATGATGCTCTGGTTATAAAATTTAGTTTTACTTCTATAAGAAAAGTACTTGGGACACACACCTTCCAAAAAGTTCACCTTTTGTCTCATCAGTCCACAGAGTATTTTACCCAAAGTCTTTGGTATCATCAAGATGTTTGGATGTTGTGGGGTCTTTTGTGACCTCTTGAATGAGTTGTTGCTGTACCCCTGGGGTAATTTTGGTTGGACGGCCACTCCTGGGAAGGTCCGCCACTGTTCCATGTTTTCAATCACTTTGGCCATGAAGGTTTCGTTTTTTTCTCCCTTAATAATAAAAATTTAACACATTTTGTTTTTATTTGTGCTGTATTTGACTAATAATTTTTGTTTGATGATCTGAAATATTTGTGTGACAAACATGGAAAAATAATTTGAAATCAGAACTTTTTCAGGAAAGCAATTTTTCACACCACTGTATATATATATATATATATATATCACACACAGAATATTCATGTTTTGAAGACCTTCACTATCTGGACCAGGTAAGTTAACAAAACAATGCATAAACAGCATTAAGTTTCCCCATAATAATAAAGAAGACACACAACCTTTCCATTTTACAGGAAGTTAATGGAAACGCATTCAGCAGGGTAAAATGCAATTTGCACATTGAGGCCTGAGAAAACCTTTTATATCCTGATCTTCAGAGACGCAAGCAGTTGTCTGGAATATTGATGATATTTTCCATTAAATGTATAAACAAATGCTATAGCATTAGTCCTCTATCCTTTATAAACCAAATGGAAATCATGCATGACACTGCATTTTCATTACAGCAAAACACTTTTAAAATATTTTCTATGGATACAGCCTACACTCCTGCATAGATCGCTGCAATACTGGCAGTCGAGCAAAGCAGGTGATAAGATTTTTTAAAAGTTTTTGATTTCTGAACGTAATACATTAAAATGCCTTGAGGGAATGGGTCAAATAAACTGTTGAAATATGTTGAGGTAAGACTTTCATCATGAGTCAATTTCAAGATCTGTACTAAAATGGGTGTTGGAAGAGAATGATTCACTGGGAGACATTTACAGATATAGCAGTTTGACAGTGAGATCAGTCAATATGAAGGAAAATATTAATAAAAAAAATTTCAGAAAAATACTTCTGAAAGTAAAAAGTATCTTTAATAAGTTAAACAACTTGTATATATTTATTTCCAAAATATTTTGCTTGTTTTGTCATTTTATTAAGAAATTATTTGATTATGATTATTATGATGATTATGATTTTGATTATCTTTCATTTTAGCTATACTTTAAAACTGTTTTGGAACTGAGGACACTAATTGTTGCAGTTTTGCTTAACACATGAAACTGAGATATGTATTGGAACAGAGAAGTCATGCATATTTCTGCACTGAAATTATATATAGTTTTCACTTTGTGCAACAAAGTTTCAGCTTGCATTTCTTAAAGCAGAGGCAGACAGGGTTAAGTTACAATAGCTTTCCAAAGCACTGCCAAGGCCAGACTATATTTATTACAGCATGATAGTATCTCATGCAATGCTGTCTAACAGCTTGAAGGTCACACACATTCAGTGGTGATTTCTGGCCTTGCCCTATATACACTGATGTCTCTGTATTCCATACAATATTATCCACAGTAGAATATGAAAGAGCTCAATTCTTTGCTAACTTGCATTGAAAAATGTTATTTTTTTTACTTACAATTCTATCACAAACGTCGGTGAGTCACGACCCTTCCTTGCTCGCAAAGACTTTAGTGGTTGCTTCATTTATCATTTATGCTGTGACATGTTACCAGTTCTCTATGATGCATCTTGAATATTGTGTCAACCTTTCTCTCTTAATTTTCCACATTCCAGCTGCAAGTGCAAAATTCAAAATGCATTTATACTTACAAAATACAATTAGGTTTTCTAGCTAAACATTAAATGTCATTACTATATTTAAATAAATAAATGCCATTACCTTTATATAAATAAAGGTTCAAGTAAAAAATCTAATTAAATTTACAATTTGAAGATTTTCTTTTTAATTGCATTTTTCAAAATATCCCAACTTTTCCAGAAATGGAGATTGCATTATATTTACCATATCTCTTATTAGAGAATAATGCATTTCCTGTGAAGCTTTAGAATGTTATAAAACTAAATCTTTTTATAATTAAAATTAATTAAATATAAAATAATGAACAGAACTCAAAGAATGCTACAAAATTTAGATTTAAAAGAAAAGGTTTTGGCTTATTCTGAGAAATTTGACAAAAATTGTTTAAATCACTACACATGATGAGCACTTTTTAACAAAAGCATTACCAACATTTGTTATTATAGAAATTTGCAAATGTGCAATATTATTGTATTATTGGAATTATTGGCTTTTGTAGAAAAATGTTCATACTAGCTACCTTTTTTTGGGGGAACACAAAAACACTACAACTCTGTTTAAATCTTTCTCTGGACAACTAAATGGACTTGCATTTTACAAAAACAGCCCAAAAGCAGCCAACAGCAACAGGTAAGAAAAACACAGCTGTGAAACACCAAAAGATCAGGTACTGTTGCACAGAAATTGTAGTGAACATCCGCTCATTTCTCATTAGACCACACTAGCTCTCCATTTCAATTAGTTCTTTTAAAAGAAGCGGCCTGTAAACACCAGCTCCATCTCTCTGAAGATTTCTGGCTCTTAATTCAAGAATCATCAGAGATGAAAGCTGTCCCCTGAGAGCTACCTAACCTTCGGACCAGGGAACCCAACCTTCAAAGCCCAATCTGCAGTAAAGTGCAGGCCCAGTGCATCACTCTTGCTCAAACGCCGCTGCCTTAAGAGCTGGAAGATGGGCTGGCTGGAGAGCACTTTCTCTGCTCCCCTGCTGAAGCTTAATTCTCTGCTATTATGGACCAGGGAGCCATGCTCTTTCCTACCATCGCCCAAGGGAGCCTTAAGCCTCCCATCACTAATAATGACAATACAGGAAAAGGGTGGGGATGAGTAGAGCCAGGCTAATTTTCACTTCTGAAAATCTGTCTTCTTGGCTGCACTCCTACTCTGGGATCAAATTATAGTTTCACAAGGGGTGGAGGGGGGCACGGGATAGGGGAATATGAGATTTGAATGTGGAGAAGATGAAGTTTGGAGTATGCATTCAAGGTGTACAGCTGCTGGGGGTTGATTGCATTAAAGAAGATAATGTTTAGTGAGGCAGCACGTACTTGAGGGCAGCAAAGTGCACTGGTGACTCACAGAGAAAAGGGTAACGTGTTATACATATTCAGAATAGTACAAATATTCGGAAAAAATGGCGTTAATTACACCATGAGTTCATGGTAAAGGACAAGTAAATATAAAATAAAGTAAAATTAGGTATGCGACCATTAATCTGAAGACAACACTGCTTTATTTAGATGAAGGTACAAAATCAATGCACTGATGCAACGCTCATAACAAATGACTAAGCCATTTGTATGCAAATTGTGAATGACTAAGCCGCCAAAACAATCAGTGACAGCAATGACAATAATATTGCTCAAGCCCATTATGAACAAATTCAAAAGTGTCAAGTGAGTCATAACATACAGAACATAAAGGGATCAGTGTCCTGCAAAAGCACAAATATTTCACTAAACTGATGCTTACTGCTCAGTACAGACATTTATTTAAAAACCCAGTAGAAACTGACAACCTCTAACTGAAAAATAACATTTTTAATAAAAGTTATCATACAAAAAAACCCAACCACAAATACTGTAGGTTACCATTACTGGGAGTGTGATTGTTCCTTACCTCCTGGATCATGCCAATGAACTCTGAGAAGGCCCAGTTGAGCTGGTTGAGGACACTGTTGAGGAAGCTGGCGGCCATGTCTTTGTCCTGACTCAGGAGCTCTGCCATGTGCCTCTGAAGCAGGAGGGAAGGACAAGGCTCTGTAAGCAAAGCAAAGAAGTGTGTTACAAAAACACCCCAAAGCATAAAGTTTCCACCTCCATGCTTGACAGTGGGGGTGCTGTTCTTGGGGTTATAGTCAGCATTTGCCTTCTGACAAAAACAGCGAGTCGAGTTGAGGCCAAAGAGCTCGCTTTCGGTCTCATCTGACCACAGAATCTTCTCCCAATCACTCTCTGAATCTTTCAGGTGTTCACTGGCAAACATCAGATGGGCCTTTACATGTGCTTCTTGAGCAGAGGTACTTTGCAGGCAATGCAGGATTTTAATCCATTACGGTGCAGTGTGTTACCAATGGTTTTCTTGGTGACTGTGGTCCCAGCTGCCTTGAGATCATTAGCAAGCTCCTCACATGTAGTTCCAGGCTGATCTCTCTTTCTCATGTGAGATCTTGTGTAGTGCCCCAGACCGAGGTCAATTGATGGCCATTTTGTATTTCTTCCATTTTCAAACAATTGCACCAACAGTCTCCACCCAGCTTCTTGCTTATGGTTTTGTAGACCATTCCAGCCTTGTGCAGGGCTACAATCTTGTCCTTAGACAGCTCTTTGGTCTTGCCCATGGTGGAGAGAGCGGAGTCTAATTGATCAACTCTTAATGGTTGCTAGAGGATAAAATGCTTATTTCACTTAATTAAATGCAAGTCAATTTAAATCTATTTTATATAATGTGATTTTCTGAATTTTCTTTTTGATATTCTATCTCTCACTGTTAAAATAAACTGACCAGCCTAGCCAACCTCAAGCACTTTTTTTCTGGATTTTAATAACTTTAATAACTTTAATGTACTCGAAGAAGGCACTGTGAAATGTAGAAAAAATATAAATATATCGGATCAAAGGACTTTTTCTTGAGGCAGATACTCAAGAAAAATGAGAATTAAAAAAAAAGGCCTTAAGGGTGAATTCAGAATCTTTACATTATTTATCATCATTCTGCAGACATTGATAATTCGTCTAAATTAATCAGACTCTCCTAGCTGTAATTGTGAAATTCTAAAAATAATGGCCCACTTTTAGTGTAGATCAGCTGTCAATGTGCAGCCATAGCCACACCCACAGTCATTCATCAGTATATCTTTCATTGCGGTCCAAAATATACAGCCTGATCGACCCTCAAAGCATCAATTTAGCAATGATGACCTAATCATATTGTCTGACAGTGCTCTGCTATACCATCGGTCTAAGATCTACAGTAAAAAGCTCAAAAACAGCTTCATAGCTTTTAAATCATGCAGTACTTTTATCTCAGGGTGATGAGCAGATGACATGGTTTCTCACTGAAGATAATTAATTATATCAGCATGATAACACATTCAGTATTCTGGTCACATGCTTAATTTGAACAGACTGTGACAAAATTTGTGTTCGAAAATATCCTGCCGTATGGCAGCAGATCAGAATTAAACCAAAGTGATCCCTTTTCTATAATCAGCTATTACCTCTGTCATTAAGCCCACATCCCTAATTACTCTGAAATGAGTGTGGAAAATAGCATGAGCCACAATACACCTACGCTCAACAACAGCGGTCAAACAGGAACAGTACAGCATCTCACAAAATTAAATGATGGAATGACACTGGTCTTTGGTCATTGGACATTGGTCTGCTGTAGCCCATCAGTGGCTGATACAATGAAATCAGCAAACAGCATTATTAGCCATATTTCACTGGCTTTTTCCAGTTGAGAAAAGGACGTCCTGCATGAAGAGGATGATGTATTGTCAATGGCTTATCGGGCACAGAGTCTGATATGTGAAAAGCCTCAAACCATGGTGCAAAGAGTGAAGCAAATGAAGTTTTGAATGAAGCTAATCAGTTGACATGGCAGTGCCATCCTGTAATAGAGAAATAACCTTTTCATCTATGATGCTCAGTGGCAGCTGGGACAAATGGGTTTAAAGGGCAAAAGAAAGCATACGAGAGAGAGAGAGAGAGAGAGAGAGAGAGAAACAGAGGGTGGGACACTTCTCTGAAATTACGATGACAGAATTGATTGGGAAATGGAAGTCGATGCCAGGCTTATCCATTTGTATGACCTCTGTGTCAAAAGCATGTGTTCTTTAGTCCAAGGTGGGCAATCATTCTGTCACTGATGTCATGCTTCAATCTGAAAATGCACTGAGGGGAGAACCAGACATGAACAACATACATACTGGGACGACACCTGTTTCCCGTAAGCAAAAAGAAGAAAAAAAGAGAATGAAAAAGCAAAGGAAAGCTGAAAGTAGGTTATGCCCTGACAAGGGTAAATGCTATCTATCGATGCTCTCTGCCTCATCCTGGCTTTACTGTAATACATAAAGGAAGGACTGAATACAGTGAAAGATCAAATAGCAAAGTAAGGAGGTGACCCTTAGTGAGTCAATATGCAGGGAAGCTCAATACAACACTTTCTGAAAGATGTGAACAACATTCACTTTAAACCTACGCTACAGATCAATAGTTCAGAAGAAAAAAATTGTTCATGTTTTTTATGAAATAAAGGATAGTAATGTTTGTGTGTCTATGACAAAAAGCTAGACTAAATACAGTCAAACCCTGTTATCTCGGCGCCTTTTAGCTCAACAACCTCGCCTCTCGCCATGAAAGACTGCAGAACACATTTCATTCCCTGTTATTTACCTCATTAAGATGCCAGCCTTGCCTCTCCAACATGTCTAGTGTAGGCACTTCTCCATCTATAGCTTGTCAAACTTGGGTTAGCATTAGCAATGTAGCATAGAACGGTCAGTCATGCTAATTCTATAGGTCGGTTGCAGCTGCTGCTGCCACTGCTAGTGCTGTTGATGTCTTCTTGCTATTAACTCATGCCTGATTAATTCATGCATGTAAAGATTCTGCAGAGGCTTTATTTATAGCAGGCAACATGCGCTGGGCGGCAATATGAATGAGCAGCTTGCATATAGCGAACGCCAGTGTTTCTCTTGGGAGTCCAGAATTACCGTAAAGCAGTTAGCAGCCACCCCTGCCTCTCGCCACATTTAGGGCCTGGACCAAACAGGGGTGAGCTAACGGGGTTTGACTGAAGTAGCAAGAACTCTTAGTGATTCTCCTGCAGTTTTATTGCAGTGCTAATCAAATCTATATGATTCAGATGCTACTAAATCAGGGGTGCCCAAAGTCAGTTCTGGAGGACTGGTGCCCAGCACAGTTTGGCAGTTGGCAAACACACTCAATAAAACTGTCAATGAACAAAGGAACCAGGTGTGTATGAACAAGGAAATCACCTAACTGTGCTGGACACCGGCCCACCAGGACTGGAACTGTGTACCCTGGTCCTAAAGGCTTCATGAAATGAACCTGGTGCAAAGAATTAGACCTTCCAGTCACAACGAAAAGAAATGTTTATTTCTCTTGTGAATACACAAACCTACCAACATTAGCATGGTGTCTTTAACATTGTCTTCTACAAACTAAACTGCTCATGTTCTTTTTAGCTTCTAAGGTAGTTAAGTGCATTAATCGCTCCTTGAACGTTTCTTTTGTGATTTGCTGTTAATTTGGCCAACTAATTACCTAAAAAACTATCTGTGTTCCTCTACATTTCACAAGCACTCCACATGTTATCTATTAATTTCATGAACACAAGAGGACAAAGAAGCCCAAGCTGCTAACAGGCTCAAAGTAAACAGGCTAATTAGGCTCTTTCAGAAATATTCTGTCACAGCACGTACGTTTAAAGCCTTAGTGAAAGGGACAGTACAAAGAGGGTTGCTCAAAACTGGTATAAAGGTTTATGCTTAAAAAAAGAACAGTAATAACGAGTCACTGCAAACCCAGAGTAGCAAATACAGAATTACAGTCAATATCAGTATGACCCTTAGATTGGACAGTCCAACAGTCACTTTCCTCTGATGTCTAATTAATCTGTTTCTTCATTAACAACCTCAAGAAGCATCCACAGCTTTAAACAGACAAAGACAATCAAACACAAATGCACTCATGGCCCACAGTATATTTGCAGGCCTATGGGTGTAATCAGATAAGCACATTCTCCATCCATTCTCCTGGGCTTCATCACTGACAACATGCTAAGCATGTGTAATTCCTAATTACAATTTGTGGAAATGAAGAGGCTTGTTTATTCCAACAAGAGATGCATGTGAATTGCTTTTCCTTCAGAAGAGGCTTTTGTTTGTTGGCTCTGTACAACCTTCTACAGCATTCACTGTAACTTACAGTTGGGTCATTGAAAAGAATCTGTAGCAGAGTTATTGCAGAAGATGTGGGAAAAATGAATTATCAGGTTGTTTCTGATTGTCAGGAGCAATTTAATCATTATAGCCTTCTCAAAGAATCCACACATCTGATAGTAGTTTTTCTGACATTTGTAAGCACATCAGTTTAATTTAAAGGATTCTGTACAACTTAGCCTGAGCTACAAGTTACAGCACAGGGTAGATGATCCTTAACAAGTTCATTTACATGTATCAGTCTTAAAAGCAAATAAAAAAAGCCAGTTTAATTATTTTGGTACATAATGCATGAATATATTTGTAGTAGACTTCACAACAAAATACTAAATACATTGTTAAATGTGCAGGAAAAGGAGTTTAATTAAAAAATAGAAGATACAATATCATTTAAGCTTTAATAAATGCTGATTTTTGTCTAATTTTTCTCAACAACAAAAAAAACAACTGTTCGACCGTGAGCAGAATTTCATTCACATATTGAGAAGAGTCTTCTTACACTTTTATCCAGAGGTGCTATAAAAGAGCCTGAAATCACTTGTAGCTTGTAACACTCAACATGGTGCCTGTTAATGGCCATGTCCCAACCTCTCAAAAACAGATATACAGATATACAGCTACAGCCAAATCAACCTGTTTCTGTGAATTATGCTACAAGATTTTATGTAAATCAGATTGATCAGTGATTTTGAATAATTAATTGAAATGTTAATGTGGCTTTTAGTTCCTGATTTAGAGAGCTCTTTCTTTTTAGAGACAGGGTCATGGAAATAACTGCCCAGGCATCTTGCCAAGATGTAGAGTGGACCGACTTTCCAATAAGGTCCTTCCTTTTAAATCATTAACAACACCTTACCAGACGTTATGTAAGAATATGCATGATGTATATCAGCAAAAACACTGTTATACAAGCAATCAAGAGGAATAAGGGAACAACAGAAAGGCTGAATAACAAAAGGGTGGGACAGAAGGGTATATGGTAGGGATGTAACAATACAACGTATCACATTCTATCATATATTACTGTTGTATTGTGACCAGCTTGTTAGCTTATGGCTAACATTGTTAATGTAAGCACAACATTAACACTGTGCACTTTTTCAGCTTCTTAAATTTTGCTGTTTAAAAAATTAAATTGAGTTGAGACACTGTATTGTTTCAAAGGATACATTTGTGAATTGTTACACTCCTAGTATGTATTGACATATATTCACTTCCTACAAGCAAGGTGACAAGAAGGAGAGACTGAACAAGCTACAAGGAATTTTACAAAACAAAATGGAGCACAAAATAAAAACACAAAACTACAGGCGAATACGAAGGCCAAAACCTGAATTATATTTGTAGCTTTTAAAGCTGTTCTTGCATCTAAATGCCATATAGTTTTGGTTGGGGTCAGCCCGAACAGCATTGGTTTAGGCCTTAAATACTCATTGCTCATAGATGCCTGGGATGGCCATCATCAGACTGAGCGATGAAGAGAGTGGAAGCCTTGTTACAAACACTGTCAGCAACACAACTGGGAATCAGATTTGTAATGATGGGGGCAACGATCAGTTGCACCACAAAGGAGTCTTAACTCTTTTGATAAATGAAGAGCCAGCCAGCAGGCCTCAGCTGTATTTTCTGGAATTTTTCATAATGTTCCATGGTGGAACTAACAACGAGTCATTATAAGAAACAAAAAGAAAGAAGCCAACTTCAGCTTCGTAAATTCCCAAGTGCAGAGGCTTCAGTTGGTGAGTGACTGCTAGTTATTACCATGTTTTACAGCTTCAGTGATTAGCTGTGCTGTTACATCTGTTGATCTGTTTTTCAGATCTGCAGTATCTAAACAAGTGAATGAGCTAATCTCTTTCCCTCAAACACAGTGTTTAATAGTCAAAATTAGAGCCATATCAATAATCTCAATTTGTCTGGGTGCCCTTGTTTAAATATTTAATATTTTTCACATAACTTTTCAGAGAAAATTGTGAAATAATGGGGCAAGTTCAGCCGTATTTTTTATGTTAATAGTACCTGGAGATGACATGATTTCTTTTTTTAATCTTTTGAATAAATGCACTTTCTGGTTCCTGGTTTTATTATCAAATGTTTTATTAAAACAGTCAGAAATAGCGTATTTCAGAAAATAAATGGTCAGGAGGAGTGTTGTAGAATTCTTTTGGGGTCTTAAGGGTCAGAGTAACAACTTAAAAATTAATGAATAATAATATATACTTTATTAATTCCTGAGGGTAAAAACGTTACCCATTCGAGGCACTGAGCACACACACCCGGAGCAGTGAGCTGCTACTGTAGAGGCACCTGAGGAGCAGTATGGGTTTGGTGCATTGTTCTGGGAATCTAACCCATGACCCTTCGTTCTATAACCAGTATGTCACAGCTGCCCAGAAAAAGATAAAATATTGAAAAACTAACCATAGAAAGCAATACTAACTAAGAAACAATAAAAACTATTGAATATTCAGGACTATTCGGGCCAGCCCTATTTTAGCTAAACAGGACCATGGCTAATGATGGTGCAAAAATAATAAGAAACAAATAGAAATGGGAATGGAACTTACTTTGGAAACTAGCAACTGATAAATCTCCTGGAAGTCATGCAAATGAGAAAAGATGAGATTGTTAGCACTGAAACAAAGCAGGTTAAATGAGGGGAAGAATACATGAATACAGTAGTGTTTTGAACCTTGTAGACTTGTCAATATTTCTGCATAAACATGGTCGAAAGCATTGTCAGATTTTTTCACAAATCCTAAAAAATACTGTGCATCCAGAAAGTTTTCCCAACGCTCCACTTTTTCCACAATATCCTATTTTTCAGCCTTATTCCCAAATAGATTAAATTAATCTTTTACCTGAAAATTCTACACACAATACCCCATAATGACCAAGTGAAAAAGGTTTGTTTAAAACTTTTACTAATTTACAAATAAAAAAAAAAAACATAAATAAAACATTTACCTAAGTATTCACAGCATTTGCCATGACCCTCAAAAGTGGGCTCAGGTGTATTACCTTTCCACTGATCAATTTGATTGCTGTCCACCTGTGGTAAATTCAGATGAATCATCATGATTTGGAAAGGAACACACATTTCTATATAAGGTCCCACAGTTGACAGTACAAGTCAGAGCACAAACCAAACTATGAAGCCCATGGAATTGTCTGTAGACCTTGAGACAGGATTGTATCAAGGCACAGATGTGGGGAAGGCTTCAGAAAAATGGCACAATGGCCTCAAACATGTTTCAATGGATTAGGTTTGGAATAATTTGGACTCTTCCTAGAGCTGGCTGTCTGGCGACTCTGAGCAATCAGGGTAGAAGGGCCAAGATCAAGGTCAGGAAGACGACCTTTATAAACTCTGTAAAGCTGCTTTGTGACAACGTCAGTTGTAAAAAGCGCTGTATAAATATAATTGACTTGACTTGACTTGACCAAGAACCTGACGGCTCCAGCATTGCTCTGTGGAGAGAGGAGAACCTTCCAGAAGGTCAACCACTTAAGCCGCACTTCACCAATCAGGACTGTATGGTAAATTGGCCAGACAGCCCACCTGGAGAAAGACTCTCAGACAATGAAAAGTAAAATTCTCTGGTTCGATGACACAAAGATAGAACTCTTCGGCCTGAACGCCAACGTTATGTGTGAAGAAAACCAGGCAAAAATAAAATAAACTTGCAAAGGTTTTGGGATATTGTGTTAAGAAATTTGAGGTAAAAGATTAATTATCTACATGCACAGTAGATAAAGAGATCCCAATTAAACAAATAATATAAAATATTATTCCTAGCTATTTACTTGACCTAACAGCCAAATATATTGAGTTGCTAAAGTATGTGAACCACATGAGAGAGAGACTACAATGCGCAAATATAGCGCCGCGTAGTCGACTTTAAATTCCGCTCTCCAACATCAGTTGATGTG
>JBBIGC010000131.1:6654314-6690964 GCA_037576955.1 Lepidarchus adonis | reverse complement strand
GAGAGAGAGAGAGAGAGAGAGAGAGAGAGAGAGAGAGAGAGAGAGAGAGAGAGAGAGAGAGAGAGAGAGGAGAGAAAAAAAGAAAAAAAGAAAGAAAAGAAAAGAAAAGAAAAGAAAAGAAAAGAAAAGAAAAGAAAGAAAGAAAAGAATAAATCAAGTGTGAGTGGAAACTTATGGCTGTGGGAGAATGCAGCCCAGGACTCTAATTTAATATTTTTCCCATAAATCATAATAGCTTTGCTTTTATTACATGAGATTTGGACTAAGACAGTGTAATGATCTGCACTCAGTCAAGGTTAGGAAATATGCGCGCGCACACACACACACTCTGTAATTTGTAATATGCTATGTAATGTGATTAGTACTATAATGTGTAAAGTGTACAGTAATGGGTAATGTTTACTGTAATGTGTGTTTACCTGTTCCTACAATGCGTGGGTCTGCAAAGTGCTTGGCAAGAATAGCAGCGAGCTGAGTGAGTGTGTCCTCATAGCCTGTGTGTAAAGCACCAACACTCTGATAAACAATACAAATCAAGAGAAACAAATACACAATATAGTTCAAAATAACGGATACAATATTTTCAGCAATTGACAACCAATCAGGTTTCACACTAATACAATGATTATATTATGCAAGTCCAGAACAACTTTCACAAGCTTCAAATATTAGAAAATTATGTTGGTATATATTGGATTTTCAGGGCTGATATTGATACTCACTCTCATTCTGACTGCTGTGCAGTTTGACAGTCACCCCAATCAAGTATCAAAAATATCTCTCACTCATAGCTTAAGAGGGCGTTCATGTGCAACTTCCACTGTGGCAACTCAAGAGTAACGATCTGTTAGATAAGCCAATGACAAGCACCTGTGGCGGAGAAAACCCAGGACCTTCATGCTGTGAGGAGATAGCATTAACCACCTGACCACTGCGCCTCCGCAAGCATGGCATGAAAGCTTACAGCAATTCAGAGGTGATCTCCCATCCAAGTACTAACCAGACCCGACTCTGCTTAGCTTCCAAGATTGGGTGTCTTCAAAGTGGCAAGGCTAAATCATTCAGCCACAAATGCTAACAGTGCTTAGGCTAAATGAAATTAATGGGTGCCAGTTAGCATTACGCAAATGAGATCAAGCTAACTGATCCCTCACTGAAGATCGTTTCGCTTGAAGCCACGTTAGCAGTTTTTATGTGAAGGTCTGTTAGTCACTCTCATTAATACCGGTTCTACAGTGGCCTGTGAAGCGCCTCTCTGAGTGTGTCGTGCTTTTATTGACTGAATACCTGGGAGCTCCTCCATGCTGTTGGAGGGGCTAAAGTAGTTTTTGAGGGCACTGTAGCTGTTCATGGCCACGTTGAGGTAGAACTCAGGGGTAAATGCGAACAGGGAGCCTGTGTTATCGGAGTGTTCGATTGTGCGGATACACACGCGCAACAGCCAGTACACATCCAGCATCTTCTCCTGCAACACACACAGGCACACGCCGATAATCCTGATGAATTATACAACAGTGCATTAACATCAAGATGAGAGCAAAAGTTTGCGTAAGAGCCAAACTGTGAGGTTACAGATCCTTACTGGTTAAATAGCAATTTGAAGTTCATACACATCTTCTCAGGATTTTCTTCTATATTCAGTGTACTCAGAATTTTAGAACAACAGTGAAGAACTTTCTTAAATCACCTTTTTAATTTGTTTATTTTTGAATTAAATTCACTATATGAATTCATCTGAAAATCAGATTTTAAGCATTTCAAATTTATATGGAGATTTGAAGCCCTATTCACATCTGGTATTTGTTGTGATCAGATTTCACTTCCCTTCTTTATATGCAAATAAACGTCCATGTTTTCATTTTTCAGGATCAAATACGTTTTTAACTGGTGGGAAGCAGTGTCACTTAGTCCCATGGTGTAAATTAAAGAGGAAACGATATGCACCGTTCAGCACATGAGTGAGTACATAATTCCACTGATACTGAGGATGTCAATTAAGTAGGCAGTCAGCTATTGTAGCGCGGATAAATATAACAAAATAAAATGATACGACCAACACAAAAAACTGTGGTATTTTGTAAATATAATAATAAAGGTAAATCCACTTTGTAATTATGTAACTTTATTAGCAGCGTCCTCCTGAAACGCACCAATAACCTCCTCCTCTTTTAATAAGTTTAAATTTTTTGTACGACCCATATATAGTAAATCTAGTGATACAGATTCATCACTCGGCCTTGTTGTTCTCCATGCCACACATGTGCCATAAGCAGAAACATCTGGTTTGACATATTCAAGGTTTCCACTCTTCCCTACAGATGATTTTACTTTTCATAACTGACTAGAAATGGGTAAACTATTTTCCAGGTTTTCAAGGACATGTAGGAATTTAGCACATAGGAGCTTCAGAAGCACTAGTCTCAATGGTTAGAGAACGGTTAATGGTTAGAGAAGTGGGTTTGTGACAAAAAAGTCATGTGTTCAAGCCCTGGATACCACCAGCAGGCTGAAGTGCTCTTGGGCATGGCACCTAAGCCTCTACTGCTCTAGGGGTGCCCACTGCCTTGAATGCCTTAAATGTAAACCAGGCAACAAGCTTAGATTCTTTCAGCTTCCACATCTGTTCTTTATAGGACAATTTAAAGTGTGCACCATAGTAGATATATAGATTTTCAGGCCTGGTCACAACCAAGAATGTCAAAGCAAATTGCCTACAAGTTGGAAAGAAAATGTGGAGCCAAATGTCATGGCACAGCAAAAATATTGTCTTTTGTAAGCGGATTTATAAGTGGAAGCATGAAATCTTTTGCTTTCTCCCTCTCTCTCCAACTGCTCCATCTGCCTGGCTTTTGACTAGGCAGCTGTGTCTGACTGTTCTGCTTCTGTTTGTAATGTAGCTTGGTGTGCAGTGCTGTACCTTGGAGTAAATAGTGGCATTAATCCAGGCCAACCTGCGGCTCAGGTGGTTCAGCTTCTCAGCAAACACTTTCTGGCTCTTCTGCAGCTCCTCCAGAATATCTGGTCTCTGCACACCAAGCATGTTAACACATCTGATTAGACATCATTTTTTCCTGTACATAGTCCTGTGTTCTAGAAAAGACAACAGAGACCAAAGATGTGGAAGCTACCAGTGAAATTACAATTAAGTTCATTTGCCAACAATCAATACTCAGCAATATGGTTGTAGATGTCCAATTACCAAAAAAATCTAATATTTTAATAGTATGAACATATTCTTTATGTCCCTCATCTTTTAATAACTGTTTTAATCAGTTACATGGACACAATTACTGTAGACATTTAGTTCTATGGAAATAAATATATTATCTGCAGCATAGCTGTGTGTTGGCAAACAGTGTGCTTTCCTAAGCATATTGTGTATATTGTTAGTTAAGATTGAACAATAATTTATAAATAATAATTCAAATAATATTTAAATTAAACAGTAATTGACAGGTAATTGTTTATATAGATTTGACATTTGAAAAAACTACATATAAGACCGGGTGTTGTCGTATGCTGAAAAAACAATGCTGAAAAACAAAAGAACATCAAGACTCCGCTACAATAATTTCAGAATTATATTATAGAATGATTATAACTTCATGAGAGCGACATAGGCAGAGAAAACCTCACCTCTGCTAGTATGTTCAACCTCTGACCCCAAAAGGTGTGAAGAATCATGGGCTATATTCAGTCATCCAGAATGGTAGATTAATTACATGTTAACTTACAAATTTGCGCTCATTAGGATTGTTTTAAAAATTGAAGCCACGGAAATGTGACGTGTGTCTTTTTTTGTGGCTGTTCAATCTGCGCTCCACTCACTCTACAAACATCAGAAAAAGGTCTGATTCAGACACCAGTGTGGACAAGGCCTATAATGCTTTCACCTGGCAGCAGAAGGTTGCAGGTTCAACCCTGGGCACCACGGAGGGAACCCTTGAGCAATGTACCCCCCCCCCAATCCCTCAGAGGAAGCACTTTGTTGTGGTGTGTTAACAATGACAAATAATCACTTTCACTAATATTAAAACATATCAGCCAATTTTCCTGATTTTTTGCAGTATTGTATAAGCATAATTAACACGCTAATAAATTGTATTGAAATATTTTAATTACCTAAATACATATGCAATTCATACTAGCAAACATTTTATTTATCTAAATATGCATGAAAATATTAACCATACAAAGGTGTATTTTTAAGATTCCTAATGTGTGGGTTTCCTCTCTTTCAGTGATGCTCAAAAGTTGAGTGCTAATAGCGCCTCCTTATGGAGAACGTTCAGACTGCTGAACACAATCATATAACGCCATTTGGATTCCCTGTTTAAGTACCATTGGAGAGTAATTGCTTTGACAAGTGCTTTAATTGACAATGCAAATGTTAATTAATAAATTGTGACCTCCCTAAACATAATAGAACATCGGAGATGTGTTCACATGAATATCAGGACTGTGTGTATTGTACGCAACTTTAGCTTGTGCACAAATAACACATAAAACTGGATGTTATTCAAAATAATACGTTTCATACGTTTCATACCTTAATTATAAAAAATAAATATCAGTTAATTAATTGTTTATTGGGACAACAGCTTTAAATATCATTTTGTTACTGATTTGCAATATGACCCACCCCTACTTCCAGTACATAGTGTTGTACAGATCAGTAATTTGCTTACCCTTCCTGGGCACCGGGCTATTTTCTCTTCTGTGTCTTTCAAGGCGACAGCATACTCATGCACATCATCTGACACAACCACCATCTGTGGAAAACATTACACACACAGACACACACACACATACACAGCGTCAGATTCGCCTACTCCTAAGCACTCCTCAAGCTCAACCTTCAAAGCAAACTTGAAGCGTAAAATGGTCTCAGCCTTATGATCCTGTGCTGTTTAAGGCCATCAAGTCATCACTGGCTACACAGCAGGAGTCCTCAGTACCATACAAATAGGCAGCCATTCTACAGGGGGAGGAAAGGGCCAATTATCACTGCAGAACCCTTAGTACCCTGTAGCTCCAACTCTGCTTCAGTGACCAAAACTTCAAGATAGAATGAAAAGGTCACAGGGGCACATCGCATAGAAGCCAATGCCAACAGGCACTTGCTGTGTATAGCAAGATAAAGGTTTAATTTATAAAATACTGCAGAGCACAAACATATTTGTGAGATCACCAACTGTAAAGTCACAGTGCTGAATCTCTCTTTCAAATATTGCATTCAAAATGCAGAAAGAGCAGTGCGTCATCTTAGAATTTTGGGCTAAATCCTCATTTATGCATTTGTCTCTCATCAACAAGATGCTATGAAATATGTATGAGAGCTACATAGAATAATATGAGTGAGATGTTTTCTAGCAGAGCAGAAGCATTCCCCAACAGAGTCAAGTCTTCTATATACAACCAGTTAATAAAGGCTGATCTGCATGAGATGAGATCTGGGGAATGTTAGTAAACAGGCTTTGATCAAGTGCCCCAAAAATTTCACTGCACTAGAATTTAAGATACTTTCCAATAGAGAATAATACTACAGAAGAACCATATGCAGCTATCATACCGACTCTGAATGGTTTATTAAGGATTTGTTGATTATGTCTGGCCAAAAATATATTCTGCAATGTATGTGCCAAAATCAATACTGCTTACTATTATTCCCTCATCAGCAGTAGCTCATGCTGCAAGAACAATGTGTGTATCTGTCAAATGTCAAGTGAAAAAACAAACAGATTTTTACATAAATATTCATGGTCTTATCCACATTTGGATGTTAAATAATACATTTACCCAGTTATTAATATTTTTTTTATTCAAGGCACCTCACAGTCAAGGACCATCAATTAAAGATGATTATCAGAACAAGAATGTGTTTTTGTTACATTCTGTTGAATCTTTATTTACAGAATAAAGTGCAAAAAATATTTTCAATGTTTTCACTGAACAATTTAAATGTATTTTGTAAATCAAATAAAGAATTTGACACCTGCAACACACTCAGAACATTTGGGAAAGAGGCACGTTCAACACTGTGTTACACTACCTATCCTATTAATGACACAGTTTTCTCAAAAGGGAACTAAGAAATTTTATAGTTTATATGTTTTTTTGCCCATTCTTACTTGATACAAGTCTGCAGCTGCTTAATGCATGTAGTCTGATTCACCTCTTTATGATGCACCATACATTTTCAATAGAAGGCAGCTCCAGACTGTTAAAACATGCTCTCTGTGTCAGCGAAGGAAAATAGTTGTAGAATTGCTGACCTTATAATCTTGGACTTGCTGGGAAAAGACATTGCCTCAATGGTAGCATGTATGTCTCTAAAATCCTTTTTTGCTCCTTTTATACCTAAATCATATTTTACCAGTTCACTACTTTTTGACTATGTTCCAGGCTTCAAATATTTTTATATTATTAATATTTTGCTCATATTTATATAATACATCTAAGATCAGTCAGCCAATGCCATTCTTCTAATATTCTGTCCAATAAATATTAACTAAAAGGGTTGAATTTAAACTGCATTTTACAAAATGTCCCATTGTTTCAGGAAATGGGGTTTATATGTTTCACATTTGGCTGAGTGAGCTGTATGACATAAGAGTACCTTCTTCACAACATCAGGCATATCTGTCCATGACTCACCAATGACGCTACTCAGATACTCATCCAGACATTTATCATCTCAAGACCAAACTACTGCCAGTCATTCCTGGCTGGCCTCCCTCTGACCTCTACAAGTAATTCAGAACACTGCTGCACACCTGGTCTTCAAAACACCAACAATACAAAACATGGGTCACCAAATAAAGCAGGAATGAATAGCACCCTGGGAGTTAATCTCACATTTGCACATATAGAAGTAAAAACAAAAACACACACACACTCTTTTGCTCATAGCTCATAGAATAAACGTCATCTAGTGTTAGAAACCACTGGAACAGTTGGACTTCCATAGACCATTCATAAATCCCATGGTCAGCATTTAGCCTGAATGACTTTCTATGGTATGAATGTCAGAAAGACACGGACTCTTCATCTTCTGGCCTTGACAGTGGCTTAGTGCGATTAAGTGCTTTAGTAAGCCCAGGAAACTGCTTAGCAAGCCATGCGTTCAGGGTAATTCAATGCCATTCAATTACGAACACAGACTTAACTGCTGTGCAGGTCTGCATGCAGGTCTTTTTCAATGAAGCGGACAACTTAATGGAGACACAAGCGCTTACATATGGATGAGGTCCACAAGAGGTGTTGGCGTCCAATGTTATTTTTCTCACATTCTCCTTTTTAATGGCAACCTGATTTGATCAATTACACACAGCCAGTAGTGTGACAGTAAAATGATTTTAGCATCTTTCACAAAGTGCTGCCTGAGCAAAATCTCCAATCCAGAATGCATCCCAAGTGTTTGTCTGAAAAAGGATTGGTTGCAAGAGCAAATAAACATGTAAATAAATCAGTTAAAAAGAATAGACTGAAAATGAGTTCAAAATACATCAATCAATCAAAGTTGCAACTAAATGAAACACATTAGCAAAATTTTCCATCCTGTTTAAAACATGGTGCATCACCAAGACAAGCTTGGGGTACAAAAAACACTTTTAGCACTACAGCAGAACTGCGTTAGTATTCTCCTCCAGGCATGGTGAGATGTCCAAGTCTGAATTTTGTCTGAACTGGTAACAGGGTCATGAACACACAAGGCTTGATATACATGTGGAACAAAGACTAGTCTGTGTGGTATGCCCCCACAGAAAAGCTACTATAGCACAAATGGCTATAAAAGTTCATGCTGGTTGTGACAGGAAGACATCCATTGCAGGCAAAGCTGTTGTGGTGGTATGAGGGGAATGTATATGCTGTTAGTGTGGTTTTAATGTCATGGCTGATTAATTTTATTACAATCCATATTACTTTTGGAGTAATACATTTGGTCAGTCATATCAGACATTTCAGCTCAATGGCAGGTATTTTTTTCTGCACACCACCATATTTAAAAAAACAAAACAAAACAAAAAAACAGTACAATCAAACACTGTTACCCCCATGAACAGATTTTCTTTCATGCTATTTACCTTGTTAAGACACCAACCTCGCCTCTCACCCTCACCACAATAAGCAAAGGGTCAGATGTATGCATTTCTCCATCTATAGCTCGCCAAACTTGGGTCCATGTTAAGGCTGTAGCCTAGAAAGCAGTAAGTCGTGCTAATTCTATAAGTCGACTGCTGCTCCTGCTGGTGGGTGGGAAACACAAATGGGTGACAGACCAATCACAGATGCAGCCTCAGTCAGATTGGTGTCTGAACCAATCAACACAGGAAACCCTGCTGTTTTACTAATGGCTGGTTGATTGGTCCTGTCCATGCTCGGCCTCCACTAGTATGACCAGCTTCGATTCTGAGTTTGCGTACAAGTTTGTGAATTAGATTCAAAACATCTGGTAAATGAAAGTTGCATTCTCTGACTGGCCAGCAAAAAAAGAAATTTGCATCTGTCAGGGTAATAACTGGACAAACATGCAGCAGTATATCGGTCACTTTTACTGCTCAATTGGGTGGCCACATTCTGTCAGACAAAAGCTAAAATGGTGAAACCTCTCAAGCTTGAAGTCTGAAATCTGATTTCTGTTTGCTACATCACATAATGTGACTATTACTGATGCTGTTTTACGTGAAAAACCAAACAGTTTGGAGTTTAACTAGGATTTTAACGATTTTCAGTACTCTTAACATTTGGCTGTGTTGTTTCAAGCCCAGACGCAGGGCAGAGAGTCAAGTCGTTTGCGGAGAAAGTGCAAGGGTCTTCACTTTTTAATTCATTACGAAAGCTCACTAACCCTGACTTTGAACAAATTTAGGGCCCAGACCAATCGGGGCGAACTAACGAGGTTTGACTGTATATTATTAATGAACCTGTTAACAATGCTTAAGCATGCAGTTAGCGTCATGCTAAATGGTGGGCATACAATTCTATTACATCGTAAGCATTAAGCTTTATAGCCACATTGTAAAACTAAAGAAGCAAATTTCTGACTCTAAGCATGCCAAGGCTTACTGACTATATTTGGGAAAACGAGAAAACTGTGTAAAAACGATTCCTCCAAGCTTCCTGACCTTGCTGAATACTAGACGTAGAAAGAATATGCTGAACCAACAAGTACGAAAACAACAGTAACGGAGACAAAAGACAAAAGCAGCAGTTTTTCACATCTCACTCACGTGAAATAATTCTCCTCGAGCATGAAGAGGCCCCACCACGGGAAGTCAGAGTGGATGGTAGATAGCCCTGCAGAGCAAAGCACTTCTCAGGGAATGCAAATTACAAACTCCTTCATAGACTGTGAGTGCATCTCTTGCTACAACTTGGATGATAAAAGTGATAAAAGAGGTTTTGCTGTCAAAGCATAATCTACTCCCATTCACATAACAGGACTAGCGAGCCACATTTGTGTGCATGTCTGGATGTGTTTCTTAAGGTCAGTAAGAGAAGGCTTCGCTTCACCTGAAGATTCATTTGGATAGATTCAATTACAGAGCTTGTAGACTGAGCCAAGACTCCAGAACTCAAGTAAGCCTCCACTAGAGAAAGAGTGATATAAAATGTAGCCTTAAGTCTTAAGAGACCATTTTGTATAATTGCAATCAGTTGGATGTTCTTCAAACATGCTTTCAGTATCTCACTATGGGAAAAGCCCTCAGAGTGATGGACTACAAAAGCACTAATGACACCACGTCTGTCTGAAAGACAGACCAAACTCTACAGTATATATGGTTGAAGTGGAGCTGGGAGTACTGCTGCAGAGTTAATACAGACAATCTCACACTCTTTCCCATGAAGACCACAGTCCATCTGCAACCAGTGAAGGTGTCTTGCTCAAGGCGAAGATAGTTTCGAACTGACTGCGCTTCACAGCGAAGCTCATTAAGCTATAGCAGAAGGAGTCGTTCTACTCTACTTCTGCGCTAGCTACAGTCATGGCTTCTCTGCACCACTTTATCTGTTTTCACTGTGGATAGTGCAGTTTCATGACCTTAGGCAGAGAGTTCCATCCATTGTGAGTCAGATGCACATAGTGCAGCACTCAACATTGCATAGCCTCATCGGAACACAGTCAAATAAGACACGTTTGACACGAAGAGACTCCCTGGTTGAACTTATGTTAGCAAGCCAGTTACTAACCTGCATGACAGATTTTTGGACAAGCCCACAGTGTTCCCATAAAGACCAATGCTTCTCTCGCTGTAGAGGGTATTAAGGCACTAAAGCTCCTTAAGAACCCACATGCAGATAAGACTTCAGAGGCTTTTCACAGTAAAATAGATTGCTTACCAATGATGTACCAAAAGATCTACAGATCATCTGCTTGGCCATCAGAGGAGATGAGCAAACAGTTGGAGTTTGGCACTCCAAACTCTGCTGTTTAAGGCTGACCTGCTGGATGCCCACCTGGACCCAAAGAAGATGTTCATCACCAATATAGCACCAATGCAACAGAAATGCACCATGAAGCCCTTCCCAAGAAACCAGTTCATCAACCCCCACTCAACTATCCGAACCCCCACCAAACAGGGCCCAACCCTTCATGCAGGGACAATCTTTGCCCCCAAGGGCATCTATTCATTTAGCTTCAGAGCAATCTTCTTCAACCAAATAAATTAACAGTAGGCTGACCATGTTGTCTTTTGCCATGGCAGTCATTCTTTCTTCCGCCGTAGGCATCACGATTCCTAGAAATACTCTCCCACCTTTGGTAGGGAATTACCAGCACCAAAGGATATCTAGTAACCCACCCCTGCTCACTGCATTATCCACACCTGCAAAGAAAAAGAAGCTGCAAAATGTGAATTCTGTGCATATGCACATTGCAATCCTCATCTCAGTTTTCCTTGTGTTCAACAAATATTTGTACCAGGGAGGAAAGCCAGCAGGGATTTTTCTCCAATTATTTTATAATACCAGAAAAAGATGGTGGCTCTACCCCATTTTGGACTTCATCCAGAATCCACTTAAACTTCAGGACACTTATTTTCATACAGATATATAATCTGCTCACAGAAACCTACTGTACGAATGCATCCTTTGGGTTTCAGGATCATTTGGGCAAATTGCCAGCCTACTTCGAAACAGAATATAGAATACCAGGGACTTCGGGGCAATCCTCTCTCTTTCGCTGCCCACGAGTGAAGAGTGAAGACATTTCTATACTGTCCTTTTCAGGGAGGTCACTTGGTTCTATATGGGACATTTCTGCAAATCTTGGGGCTCTTGGCATCCAGCCTTTCTGTAGTCTGTAGGCTTACTGAGAAAAAGGGATTTTCAACGCTGAGTCTAAATGCCTGTCAGCAGTCCTACACTGGAGATCCCCAGCTGTTTCAGGCAGGGCGCTCCCCTGGGATTCATCAGCTCCAGGAAGGTGGTGACCACAGATGCGTCTCTTTATGGATGGAGAAGCAGTACACGCAAATCCTTGAGCGTTGTGTGGTCACATCATCTGCGTATGTTTTCTCAAATTGCTTGCAGTGTTTCATGCTCCAAAATACTTTATGCCACAGCTTATTGATTGTTATGTCCTGATCGGAAGAGACAACACAAGCACAGTATCATATTATGTAGCACACAATTGAGCTAACTCTACGCCATACATGTTACAGGTCAGCTGAATCAGGGTGCAGACTTGTTCTCGATGGGGTTGCACCTATACGGAGAATGTGTACGTTACTCTACATTTTCCCATTCATTTACCTCATGTACCCCACTCTCACAAGAGCAAGGGAGAACAGAATGTTGCTCATTTTAAGCACTCTGCTTTGGCCAAGTAGACCTTGTGTGGCGGAGGTCAAACAGCTTCTCACCGATTGTGTTATTTTAACTATTCAAAGCAAAAGACCCTCCTCTACTTGCTCTGTATAAAATAAATGCCTAGGGTTTGAACAGTAGTCTAAACGGAGGGACTCCGTTCTTTAAGGTGTCTTTAGCTGCCATTTCTGCTCATCATGGACAATTTCAACGGTAAAATGGCTTTACAGCATCTACATACTTATTCACGTATATGAAAAGTGCATGGCAGCAGAGATCCAACGTGCAGCCACATGTGGTGGAACTTGTCCCGGGTCCAAAACAATGCTCACCCACTTGCGATTTGAATCTTCTGAAGGGAATGGGCGGAGTTACTCTCACTTAAGTTTGGTTTCGTTAACAGGGATTCTAATATAACCTTCTACTGAACCCGGGATTTGTATCGAAGGTCAAGGTTGATCATTGCTCAGCATTAGATTTGACAGATTTTTACCACCCTCCATTATCTTGCAGAAGGTGTACAGTCTGTATTGTGCATGTCTGGTCCATGCACTGTTCATTTACATAGAGAGAACAACCTCCTGTAGGAAGGGTAGCCAGCTTTTTTGTTGTCCACACAAAGGGCAAGCCATTATTTTAGCACAACATTCATCTCATTGGATACTTGAAGCTACAGAAGTGGCTTAAAAAATCATGAGCTCATTCTACTAGAGGTGTCGCTACGTCCTGGGCATTGTTCAGAGGCCTCCACAGCACAGTCTGTTTTGTCAAACTAAGACTTCAGTAAGCATGTGATTCAGGAGTTGATTAATATAGGATCCCATAGTGAGATACCGAACAAATGTTTTAAATAGAATGTAACCATGGTTCTCAGAGAATATGAGTGAGGTATCTCACCACACTTCCCTCCTTACATTGGCATGGGGAACCGCACATGGAGAATGTCATACAATCGCACTACAGTTGAGTGAATATAATACATACTGCTGTAGTATTTGGTTCATCTTCTGGACAGACGCAGTGTCATTGGTGCTTCATACAAGGGTCATTATTTGATACTGGACAATTGTCCTTTTCTGATAACATTTAAGTATTTAAAAGATACTTTAAAATGAGAAATTTTTGTAAAAGCACTTTTCTTAATGATTACATAAAAGTTATTATGTCCTGTTTTCCGTTATTTAACCTCTGATATTCAATTCAGCATTTTCTGATGGTCCATGGTCATTTTATTTAATATCACACTCTTGGCATTCTCTCAGGCATATCACATAAGCTACGAATTAGGTTCTTTTTACTTAAGATTTGTAAATAATTCGTGAATTCAGCTATTTTAATGTGTACCCATTGCTGACATTATTGGTTTTTAGTTGCATACACTTGTGCAAACATCACAGAAAAACACTGCCGATAAAATGGGATGTTCTAGATCAGTGACCCTAAGGTCACCATGCCTAATGCCAAGCATCGACAAGAGCACTGGGCTGTGGAGCAGTGGAACAGCATTCTACAAAGAGATGGAGCTCCATCCAATACCTGAGGAATGGGTTTATGATCCAGAACTAACCATCTTACAACAGTACCTGACCTCACAAAAGATGTTGTGCCTGAATGCAGCCAAATACTGACCTCAATATTTCAACATTAGTCTAAAGCCTTCAAAGAAGGGTCAAACTTCTTGACTGCAGGACAAACCACTGGGCGAGTAAGTGTCTGAGATCCTGAGAAATATAGAACACTTGTTTGGAGACTTTCAAAGGTGTGCTTTTATTTCACCATGCATTACAAACTTTCATGCATAAATCTTTAGATCAGCACGTTACAGGAAAAATTTTATAATACAGCCTCAATCCCATCCTCATCTGTCGACCACAGGGCTTTTTGTGATGTGATATTAACTGATCAAAAGTTTTCAGTAGTGCCAGCACACCTGTTAAATGGTAGGGTGAGTTTCATCGTTATATTCTAATGACTTACAAGGAGTCTTAGTAAAACATCTGCAATTCAACAATACTAAAGTAAAGGAATGCACAAAATGCAAACAGGGTAACCCATCCAGATCATCAGGACGGTCTTATCTTTCTCTGATTTATAAAAGCCGATCGTACTATCTGTAAGACTAAGCCTGAACAAACACCTCCTGTTAGCACTGCCTAAATGAAACATATATCATATTATCAAACTTTCACACAAACCAGGTAATTTGTTTAATTTGGTATAATTAGCTTGATTATGGGCTCTTAAGGACTCCATTGTTTTTCCCTATCAAAATTTTGAAATTAGTTTCATTTAACAAATATTTAATAAATATCTGTTTAAAAAAAACAACAACAACAAAAATCAGATGTCACAATCTGAAAGCACATAAAATGTTGGTATGCATGGTCATATAAACTACAGCTTTATATAACAAAAAATATTAACTTAATCAATTGTGCCCAAACTTTTGACTCCTAGAGTAAACAAAAACAGCGCAATCAACGTCCACAGATGTAAACAAACATGGTTCTCCCTCTGCACTTGGCATGTCTTTCTCTGTCACGTTATTAGCCCCTGGACCTTTTCATGCTCTACTTCTCCCTCTCTTTTCTTTCTTGGCACGTACACAACGAGACCTGCAGAGAGGTGATGTTGGCTCTTGCGGCTATCTCACCTTGCCCAGCTGTTGATGAACACTCAGGTTGTACATCATCACAATCCCGTCCAGGATCTCCAGCAGGGACTTCTCCGTGATTGGCTGGTCGGGCTCTTCCAATGGTCGCCCCAGCAACAGCCCATCGTTACCATGGCTTCCCTCTACTGGAGTCGGTGGGTGGGGGGAGGGGGGGGAGAGAAAAAGAAAGAGACGAAGAAAGAAAAAAAAAGATTATCCTCAGACAAGGTCTCAAAACATGGCATCTTTTTCTTGAGGCAGGTGATTTTTTTTCGTCACTCCTAGCCTAGCTAATTGGTTTCCCGCTGACTTCCTTTGTTGGGCTGGAAATTGCAGCTTACTGGTGGAGGAGAGGGCTTTGTGACGCTCCATAGGGGCTGTGGATAATGTAAGTGCCGTCAACATTAAGCCTTTTTATCATGCTGGGCTACTTATCATAACGGCAAAAATAGATTAGCCAGAGTAAAGAACAATACATGTTGGAAACCCAGGGCATGGATTCTGCATTTCACAATGTGGATCACAGAAAAGAAAGATGTCATTTATTATAATCACTGTGTACCACATTAAATCTAATATCAATATAATACAGGGGGGTGTCTTCTGCATGCTTCATTTATACAATCCTGTATGATGATGTTATTCTTAGACTCACTGTCTTCCTCTGTCCTCTGTTCCACAAGTAGAGTACGCACTTTGACCTTCTCAGGTGGGGCAAGGGGTCGTCGTGGGGTCATGAGGCTGACGGCGGCTGTACTGAGGAAACGATTGGCCCTTCCTAGAGTAGGAGAACTCAGCCAACTTGGTCTGGCCAAGGCACCGCCCATCGCTGCTGCACCAGATGGCCTCTGTTCAGACACATGGTATAAATGAACAAAAAAAAATAAAACTTCACACTGATGTTAAAATAGATCAGGTGAGAACTGATGGAGTGTCAGTCACTAGTTGTGCACACACTGAAAGTAGTCAAAACCGGTGCTCTACCATGACCATAGCTAGAGGCAGGTGAAAGCATATCCAGCTGTATGGAATTTGGTTCATACTTAATTTTTAACTAGTATTAGTATCATTGTCTGAGGCACTTCTTTCATCTTGAATCATTATGATATATAGCTTTCAATCATTTTTAAATCACTGACCACTTTGTTTCTCACACCAGAAGCATCTGAAGTGGCATAAACTGCTTTATTAATCAGAAACACCAGTAAAATAATTGCAATAATTTTTAAACCAATGATTTTTAACTTTTCTAGATTATTAAAAAAATTCAGAACAGTGGCGCATTGGTTACTAAATGTAACAGTGCATTTAAGCACTGCATCATAATATAAAAAAAAATCAATGTTCAATTGTATCCCACAGAAATAAAGAAAAAAAATGCAGCTGTCAATTAGGCTCTACCTGTGCCGCTCCACTCTCCTCATCCTCATCCAAATCATCCATAGATGTGGCCTGGATCTCTGCAGGGTCAATGATGATGTTGGCTTTTGCAGCCAGGTCATCTGGATAGAGGGGAAAAAACAAAGCCAACGTGACCAACCTTCATAACTTTACCCCATTAAGTTCTGTGCTTCCTCCCACTCTCCTTAGAGAATGGACAGACACCGTTTTGGGCAGAATGTAAAGCTGTTCAACTAGGTAGCAGAAATTATTGACAAGGGAAATCCATTCAGTGAGCTAGACCCAGCAGATAAAGTTTTAAAATAAGATCACACACATCACTGTGTAATATTTATGAGCAAACCTGTTTTTTTTCTTGATGTTTGTAGGGAATAATATGAAATCGATGTTCTGCAGGTCACACATCACTGCACCTTTGACAAAAGCCTCAGGAAAAACATGGGCTACTTTACACTTCAAGTTGAAACAAGGACTTGCTGCTTTTCTCGAGCATCATGCTGGTCGTGTTTTTTTGTCTAGCTGAAGGCTCTGCCATCAAAATCAGGACGTGATGAGTGCCAGTCAAAACTTTGCATACACTTGACTGAATATGTTTTTCATAATCTGACACTCTTGTGCTAAATGGCTTAAAATCTAAAAGAAATATTAGTAGATGCTCATATTACTATTTTATATACATTACACTGGCTCTCTGTGCAGGGGCAAATAGTTTTAAAATTCTCATTCTTGCATATAAAGCATTAAATGGTACCTATTGAACCTCCTTCATGAGCATATAGTATCTCATGTGTAGTATAACACGTTAACACGTTAGTTGTGCCCTGTACAAGGTTAAAAACAAAGGAGAACAGAGCCATTCCATTTGTCATTTTATATGTGCTTCTTTTATTTGCTGTGCTTTTTTATCTGTGCTTCTTCTATTACCTGCCATTTTATCTGTGCTTCTTCTATTTTCTCTTATTTTTCCTGTGCTTTTTCATTTTCTATTATTTTACCTGTGCTTCGTTTATTTACTGTCATTTCACCTGTTGTTTTATTTTCTGTTCTGTTACCTTTGCTTTTTTTTCTGTTATTTTATTTGTGCTATTTCTATTTGTCATTTTACCTTTGCTTCTTTTATTTTCTGCATTATGTTACCTGAGCTTTTTTATTTTCTGTGTTATTTTATCTGTACTTCTTTTATTTTCGTTGTGTTATTTTATCTTTGCTTTTTTTATTTTATGTGCTTTTTTTATGTGTGCTTCTTTTATTTTCAGTGTTATTTTATCTGTGCTTCTTTTATTTTTAGTGTTATTTTATCTTTGCTTCTTTTATTTTATGTGCATTTTTTTATCTGTGCTTCAATTACTTTGTGTTATTTTATCTTTGCTTTAACCTTTTAATTAATAAATCAACTTTGATTTATTCATTAAACAAAAGATATCAACAAACTTGTATTCTAACTGAAGAAAAGTTAAGACCCCCTACCCACTAATAGCTTATCCCCTTTGGCTGGAAAAACTGCAGTGAGATGCTTCTTGTAGCATCTGCTAGTCTCTTACATCAGGTTGAGGAAAGTCTGCTCAATTCCTCAGTGCAGATTTCTTTAAACTGTGGGATGTCTGAAGAGTTTTTTGCATGTACAGCCTGGTTCAAGTCACCAAACAGCATCTTAATTGGATTAAGATCTGGGCTTGACTCTGCCACGCCAGGACTTCTTCATTTTCAGCCTTCAGTGGAGTCTCTTTCTGACTGTAGAGGCATGTACTTTCATATCAACAGTAACAAAAGCTTTATAGGAAACTGACCTGCTAAAGAGAGACAAGCCATGTATCATCCTTGTTTATTAATGAGTCAACTTGATGTAATGTCACCAGTAAATGTGGTGGTGTATTTTAGAACTCATTGCTTTAAAATGTATGGAGATAGCATCTTGACCAATGACGGTTCCAAAGGAGTTTTTTTTATATGGGTAATATAATTAATTTATGTAATATGATTTTAGTCAAAAACTTAATCATGAGTATTTTGCATGCATCCTTTTAGATGAGGTAACAGAATTGTTACCTCAGCGTCTTAAGCTTTTCCAGTCACAAGCATTAGAACAAGTTCAAAAAGATGTGGGGACTAGAGTCATGTGATTCAGAGGAAGCATATGCTTGCCTTCACTATTCAGGGGTTGGTAGCATCATGTGAAAGGGGGAATCCTAGCTGGTGGGAAGAGTAGGACATGTCTAAACTAGGAAGAAAATAAATCTGACTAAATTTGACAACTATACAAACATGAGCATACGGACATGTTGGAAGTCATTTTGAACTAAAGCTTTATCACTGTTGAATAATGCAACGCAAAACAAATATGAGTTAAGCTGAGGCATGGCAAGAGAAGAAGGACATTCTCTAGCCTAAGACTGCTACTCACATACACAAGCACATTACAAGTTGCACTACCAGCAAAGCTTTGCCTCTTGGCTTGGACAGTTCTCCTGCATCTACTGACAAGCCCACAAAATATCTTACTATTACTTAATATTTCAGCTGCATCCTCCTGTGGCATCTCTGAAATGTTTGTATTTTTTAATATTCCAACAAAATACTCCACAGAACAAACAGAGGAAGTGTAACCTGCAACCCTGAAGGAGAAAATTGCACTAGACAGGTGACATGAGAAATACGGTTTCATTAATCTGATCTATGGGGTTCAAGCAGGATCTTCATCACACCTGAGAACCTGACCTCTACAAGGCAGACTCGATGACATCCTGCAATAAATCGGAATGCCAGGAAGGTCCCAACCATAAACTACAAATGAGATCTCAGCTTTATTTTGATGGGCCACTAGAGCAGGGGTGGGCGGTATGAATACAGGCCATCATTACTGTGATAAATTACATCACAAATTAATCATCTGTATTTGTAGAAAATTTTTCAGTTACATCGCTAAAAAAGGAACGATTCAGAGCAGAATGAGACTGAGAGGCCAATATGCTATTTAATTTTTCTGTTTATTATTAGAGATGTACTGAAAATCCGTGCACCAAAAATTTTCAGCCAAAAGACTTTTAAACACAACGGAAACCCAATGTTGTGATGATACAAGCAAAACCGCAACCAGCTTACCCCTGCACATGCATGTCTTCCTTCTGGATGTTTTATAAAATATCAGACAAAGCCCCCTGAACAGCCGTTTGCAAAGCACGTAATGATGAAATTTCAAGAGGAGCTTCATCTGAAGACTTTCTCAACATCTGGATTAGTTAATCATATAAAATAAAAACTTCCCAATCCCCATGCTGATTATGAGACGAATGCAGCACAGAAGGGGAACGTCCCTCTCAGCACACCCACTGTGCCTGTGGCGAAATATTGTTGAATCCTTCTATGGTTTGTAGGCCTTGGCCACACTGGCAGCTGAATTAATCATTTCTCTGACATTTGCGCCATCGGGTGAGCTTGATTCAATGCAAAGTAATTATTTTCATAGATTTGTAATTAATTTATTCCTTGAAGCATGAATATTAATTTAGTAAGGTAGACACACAGTCCCAGCAATGATACAAAAAAATTGTATCATAAAATCCCTTTTGGCCAATTTGTTTCGTTTTCGGACAAATGTTACCTCATTTTCAGATGCGGCCAAAAAATTCATTTTGGTACATTCCTAGTTTATTGTGTTGGTGTTACTGAATTCTAGTATTACAGCAGCGTGTTTAAACTAGATGTGAAATAAATATGACTGCAGAAAGTGGTCAATTAGCACACCGGCAAGGGTTAAAATTTGTCTCACTATCATTATTTTTTACATGGTCCCCAAGTTACGATGGTTGGACTTGAGATTTTTTGATATAACAAAACAGTATAAATATTTTACACTTGGCCTGGCAGGTACATGTAACAGTGTATGCAGTACGATATGTTGGGAAACTGCAGGAATGTACACGTCTCCTGCCTTATGAGATGCCTCACTCTCAGTTCACTTGTTAAAGCGCATTTTAAAAAAAACTTTTTTGACGTATGATATTTTCAAGTTAAGATGGGGTCAATAGAACCCATCTCCATTGTAAGTTGGGGACTACCAGTACATATGTGTGCAAAACAATTTCTGTGCTTTAGTAAAAGTAGAATAGTCTTCAAAAATATTACTTGCATTAGCAGATCATCTCTATAAAAGCATAAGTTTCAAAAGTACGGAGTTACTACAAATGGCATGTTATATTTTGACAAGCCATTTCTTTTAAGAAGACTAACCCTAACCCTAACCTTTTACTAAGACTGTACTTAAATATAGATTTATAGAACTAAGGCCACTGTCCATTATTTGAAGAATGATTAACATAGAAATAAATTAAAAATCCCAAATGCTTTAGTCAAAGACACCTTATACCAGTCCAGTGGCATTAACGTCATCAACGATCTTATGTGACCTTGCAAATAATGGCATTAGCCTTTCATAAACACTCTAGGATTCATGTTACTAAATATTTGTGCATAATGAATTCACTATGTGCGTTACCCTTGAAAATTTTCATGAGAAAACAACATTGTACTCCAACTGTTTTTTATGAATATGTATTGTGCCAGCAATTCTATTTTAATTTGCCTTTTGGGAAATAATACATAAAAAGGGTTTGGGGTAAATAAAAGTTTTAAGTAAAATGTATGTGATTTATGTGCATCTGCAGGAAACCATCAGAAATGTTGAGTGTATCCTTTATTGTACTAAACTTGTTTGCCAAGAACAGGGAATGAGGAGGATCTATGTAGTATCGGCTATTAATTCAGCTCACTCCTGAGAAAATACATGGTTTCCATCTGCCAAGCTCATCTGGGAAGCAGTAATAACTGGCCTTGAGTTTGTCCATCAGGCATTAGTTTGTCCTGGGTTTGTTCCATCTCTCTTCCGAAGGTTTGGAAGGGCTGCATTAAATCTAGTGATTTACACTGGGGTGAACTGGGCAAACAGGACATTAAAGATAATGAAGAAAGTAAAAGGTTAGGCAAAGAAGACAGCAGACCTCGATTTAAGCTCAAACGGACCTTGTTATTTAGTGGCAGCTGAGAAGGAACCGCAGTTTAAATGCAAGTAAATTAAAAAAAATGGAAACCTAACCCCATAAACAGCATTTATTAATGAAATTTTAATCATAAAACATAATCAGTAACAACGATAAATAAAGCCAGAATGTATTTTAGTAAGTGAGTAAGGAAATGTGTGGCCACATATAACATTTTGAAGGTTAAGGGCAAAAGCAGCCTTGAATATAGAAATATTAGCTCAAGCTAAAACCATAGAAAGAACTGCATGCAAATTCTGATCTCATGATGCCACAAATGCAACAAATGCATATCAATCTGACACTGAAGAAACAGTGAGTGATGTCTAACCCTGTGGACCAAAAAGAGCAGTCAATAAGCAATATCAAATTAAAATGGCAACATTGCTGCTGCTGATGATGCCGTCACAGCAGAATCAATGCTGCCCTTCAAGCCCTTCAGAGATAATCATTATGATGAGAGGCAGCGAGAGGAACTATGCACTTCAAGCTGCATAGAGAGGATGCTAAAAAAGAGGACGCAGCTTTGAAGAAATAACTGCTTATGTAAGAAAGGTCATGAAAAAAAGCCCAGGCCCCCTTCAATCCAAATCAATATTGTTAAGTGACAGTAGGGTGTGAAGTTTTAAATATTTTTCCACTTGCCTTATAAGGGTGCACCCCTGTAAAACCGGTGGCAGCCTGCTCAAACCAGTTATCAACAAAACACAAATATCACAATATCTCATCTCCTCGCCATCATTCTGTAGCCATGTTTAACTCCTGAAGCACAATAGAAACAATCAGCAGCATCAGACATCTGCAGCAGGAAATAAGCCAGCAGGTTTTTTCGGGGGGAGAAGGTGGGAAGACACCAGAGAAGTACCATGTTGCAATTATCAGAGTTTAATCAAGCAAAGTAGAACCTGAGAAAGTGGCCGGGAATTAGGAGTGTATAAATCCAAGCGTGTAAATCAAGCGGTCTTGTTTAAATAGTAAAATTTTTGCTGTTATAATAGCAGTGGTGTGTAAAGCATTTGGTACCCAGTGTGAAATTCGCTGATCAAGTGTTGGGCAAGAAGTCATAGCAGTTCCTTTGATAATTTAGTTTCCAATTCTGAGGTGGTGATGCATCATGAATGAATTCATGAAGACAGACTAAGCAAGGTCTCCAGCTAGGTCTCAATTAAAACATGAGTAACATATCCATCAGACTCAAAGATGATTTCTATTTGCATACACACACTCACACATACACACAGGTAAACACACACTAAGCTAAAAGAATTCTAAGTCAGAACCAACTCAAGCGCCATTGCAAATATTCACATGTGTGATTCTGCATATAAAAAAGGAAACACACACACCAACACACACACACAAAACAACCAAAAAGTTAACACCTCCTCTATTGTTTTAATCACAAGGCTTGACTCCCAGAGCGCTAGCCCATTATCACTTAAGCTTATGTGAAGCAAACACACAGCCATATTGTCTAGATTCCTGGAAGCGTGAAGAGAAAGTAGACAAACAAAAGCAATAAGAGGAAATTATGAAGAAAGTACCAGCTACAGCCCAACCCCCCAGTCCACCCACTCACCCATATGACTTCATTTGCTTATTTTCCAATTCAATTTTATATCCTCAATTGTTTGCTACAAAGCCAGAACTTCCTTCAGGGAAAATCAATATCCATCTGCATTTCAGCTCTCCAGCTCTCCTGATGTTGGCAGCCATCTGATTCCTGTCAATTCAGGGATTTTATGAGGTCACAAATCAAAACAACCCCCCTTACTTCTGATGGCTGGTAAACAAGGCCAATTCCAATTGCGTGAAATGATTGCATCTCCACTGTTGTAAAATGTACTTTGCACTCCATTTGATGCTGATTAATCAAAGGTCATTCAATCTATACTGTTTAGCTGGAAGCAGCAGAAAGATCAATAAGTGAGGGGAAAAGTCTTCCAAAAGTTTCACAAGGAAAGAAACATATAGTGTACATCTAACCGTTTCCTTTAGTACTATTGATGTTCACTTCTGAAAAGCAGAGCAAACTTTTCTGAAACAGCCTGTTACAGACTCGGAATGATTCAGTCCATTAACAGCACCTCTTCAGCCAAGACATTAAAAACCACTGGCAGGTGAAGGGAATAACCATTTTGAACTCATTAAAATGCCACATGTCAAGGGGGGGTATACAATCTTATGCAAAGGTTTGGGCACAGATTTTTGTCATTGAAAAGACTCTCTCTAGGACATCTCCCCTGCGAGACATCAAAAAGTGCCTACAGAAGGATGCAAGCATCAGAATTGAACCATGATGCAATAGAAGTGAGCAGCCAGGTTTGATGAACTATGTTTTAATTTATAGAACATGATTGTCCAGGTAAGTGTGTCAATTATCCGGACAAGAAATGGCACCAGGATGCACTATGGGATTAAAGCAATCTGGTAGAGGCGATGAGCTATTTTTCTACCGGGAAACCTGGTATGGCTTACATATTGATGTGACTTTGACAAGTACCGCCTACTTAAACCTTGTTGCAGACCAAGTACGTCCCTTCATGGCAAAGCTATTCCCTACTGGCAGTGGCCTGTTTCATCAAAATAGTGCACCATGCCACCCTGTTAAGAATTCCACAGATCTCCGTTGTTTTGGTAGCATGAGTAGGGCTCAATCAATATAAGGAAGATTTTAATATTATGGCTGGTCAGTGTATTCTGGATAGATATTATGACCAAAAATGTCAAAGCTAAATTAAAATGACATTAATATAGTGCAACACGTTAGTTACTGTGTTTACATTTAAAGCTAATTTGGGAAGTGTCATCAACTATTCACCTGTTGACATCCTGCATTTGCAGCATTACACCTCTGTAACAGCCGAGACAAAGGGGTGAGCCCTAGCTTATGTCTATGTTGGAAGAATAGATGCCCCATCTTTCTCTTTAAAACACACCTCCCGCAACATGACCGATAAAGACTTACAAAGGAAAGTGAAACAAGACTGCCCTGAATGTGAACACCCATTTCCTACATAAACACCTCAGAGTTAAAGAAGCAAGAAATCCACAAATATATCATTATTATACTTACTCATTTTAAAAAGCTATGATATGAAAGCTTAATATTGTATCAAAATCACAATCAGTCTTAAGGGAGAACAGCAACCTCCACACAGCTGCTCTGCTACTAGGCCATCAAGATATTTACATTTTAATAGCATAATTAATTTTAATACAATTTAGAAATTGAAAGTGGGACGATGGGATTTAACAGGATCTCTGCTGATCCAGCAAAGACTAACTGATTAAGCACAACACATCAGAAAAGTGGTGTTTTGGTACAGCTTGTGCTTGATATAAAACAAGTGCAAATACACTGAAGTGATTATGAAGCTGGAAGCATAGCTCTTTGGTCAGACGGGAAAGAAAAAAAAAAATCATAGAAGCATTCTTGTATTTAAATTTTGAAATTAAATGTAAATGGGGAAAATGTGTCACAAAGCAAAAACAAAGCACAAAAAAGCAGGCAAACTGGTATTACAATATGCCCTCATCACTTAATATAGCCCCACTACAGGTCAAGTGAGTCTCTCCTTTAACAAATTACCCTTTATCTCCCCCTAGTGGCACTTCAAACACAATTACCAAAGTATTTGAGAAAGTATTTCTCAGTTTATGCCGACTTTACTGAATAATATCATGAACTGCTATAGTTACGATGTCATTTTTCCAAACCTTTAAGTGTTTTCTTCAAATGAGAGAGCAGTCCTCCCAGCCGCTGCAAATCAAAGTAGTCCACCTTTCCATTGTAAAAAAGCTGAGGGGGGACATAGGCCTCTGTATTGAAGACAAGGGAAAATAAATTGATGAAGCACTGTTAAAGATGCACTACAAAGAACACAGTGTTAAACTTTGCACTTACTGATTTGAAAGTAAAAGTAAATCAGTTCATTATATAGGAAAACAATGTTCCACTACATTGAATTGGAGTCAGTAGTACTGACAGAATGAACAGCAGCTTCCTTTCAGCATCTCTTCTTTCTTCTGTCCTGAATGTTTTATGGTGCTGAAACAGCAGCTTAACTGAGTTTGGCTTCCGATTGCAGCCATTATGGTCGAACAATGAAAAGTGATCCGAGACCATAACTGAGACCTTAATGCATGCATAACCAATGTGTGCTCACCTTCACTACTGATGGTGCCTGGGCTCTTTCGTTTTCCCTCATCCCAGTAGCTCCTCACAGCTGTAATTAAGCGATGCATGAAGCACACCATGTATTCGGGAGGACACAACACAGTGGGATTCTGAAATGAGCAAGAGCACAGAAAAACCACAAACTATAGCCCATAAAGTAATGGCAATTGACTTTTTTTTCCAGTAATTGTTTGGGCTTCGCATCATTCACACTTGCAGCCCTTAAATGGTGCTTTGCATTGGTTCACACGTTCATAGAGGAAATGAAAACCCTCAAACAGCAGAAGACCTTCTCGGCATTAATAGTCAAGAACACCTGTGACATTTTCTCTCAAAAACTGTAAATGTAAATAAATTCTGCTTTGCTGTGTCACTTTTGCACAGAAGAATTCACGCACACGCTGGACAGGAAAATCAGCACCATGGATTGCTCAGCGGAGGTTTTACATTGGGCCAAGAATGGGAGAAAATCCCAAAATTCCACTGTAATGGAAACATGAGAAAAACTATTCAATTTCTCTGTTCCCAAGGGATTAAACGGTGTCATTTAAAGCAAAGGTGATGTAACTGGTGCTAAACAAGTCTGTCTGTCCCTGTGTGATGCATTATATTCACCAAAATACATTTAAAGATTAAAATATTGACTATATTATTTTTTTTACTTGTCATTTAAATAAAGACTGACGAGAAGTCTCACACAGTTTCTGAAACTCTAAGGTCTGTGTTTTTTATTTAATTAAAGAGCCCACATCCCACATTTTCCTAAATTTTATTTTCTCCTAAGTTTAGTTTTTTTACATATCAAAAATAATGAAGAAAATGCCAACATGCATTAGAATTACAAAGGCTGTTTTAGCTTCAAACTGATACGTAACTGAGCTTTGATCTGATGTTGCTGTCCTGTATTGTGCCTCATCTGTAAAATGGGACTTAAACAGCTGGTAAACGTTGCTTTTCGTGACACCACAAAAATTGTGATCAGTTTTTAAAGTTGGTGTTCAGGAAGCAGGAGAAATGGGTGAACACATACAGTCTAATGCAAAAGTTTGGGCATTTGATAAATAACAGATTTTGTAACTGAAAAGATGTTAACACAGTGTCTCTGAGACATGGAAAAAATACAATATTTTCAGCAAACACTGATAGAAACACATAGTTATTTTTAGGCACTGTGCAAAAGTTTGGGCACCCTAAGAGTTCCAAAGTATCTTCCAAAGATTATTTTTACAAGGTTTCAGAACATTATCAGCTAATTACAGCTGATGCAATTTCAAAGCTTAAATACTCTGACTCTTCAAGCCTTGTGCACACACGTATGGACACTCAACAACCATGGGTTCCTCTAAGCAGCTGTGTAAGACTCTGAAAATGAAAGTTATTGATGCCCACAATGTAGGAGAAGGCTACAAGAAGGTAGCAAATTGTTGTCAGCGTGCAGTTTTCACAGTCATAGATTTAATTAAGACATGGCAGTTCAGGGGAACTCTGGAGATCAAGATGAGATCTGGAAGACCAAGAAAACTCTGAAAGAAGTGCTCATATGCTGGTCAGAAAGACAAATCAAAATTCCAATTTGACTGCAAAAGACCTGCAGGAAGATTTAGCAGGCTCAGGAGTGGTGGTGTACTGTTCTACTGTCCTTCACGGAAGAGTCAACAAAGAAAACCCTACCTGCATCCCCATTATAAAATCCAACATCAGAAGTATGCAACAGAACATCTACAGATGCTTGATGCATTTTGGAAACAAGTGCTGTGGACTGATGAAGTTAGAACTCTTTAGCCACAATCAGCAAAGGAATGTTTGGAGAATAATGGAGCAGCATTTCATGAAAAGAACACCTTGCCAAGCATTAAGCATGAGGATCTATCATGCTTTGGGGCTGTGATGCAGCCAGTAGCACAGGAAATATTGCATGGGAGGATGGAAGAATGGATTCCAAAAAACCCGAAAAGAAGATGAGCTTCTACTACAGGACAATGATCCTAAACAAACCTCGAAATCCACCATGGACACCTCAAGAGATGTAAGATGAAGATTTGTGGGTGGATCTTAAAAAAGCTGTAATGAAAGACGACCAAAGAATATTACAGAACTAGAAGCATTTTGCAAGGAAGAATAGGAGAAAAGAATTGAAAGAGGTTTAGCTCTAAAAAAGCGTTTGCAAGCTGTGATATCTGCCAGCTTACTTTTACTAAGTACTAATTATGTAGGGTGCCCAAACATTTGCACAGTGCCATAATAATATTTTATTATTATTATTTTAGTTCAATTTCTGCCACAAAAAGTAACTATGCATCAATGTTTGCTGAAAATAGTGTATTTTTTCCCATGTCTGTCTCTGTCTCTTTCCCATGAGACTGTGTTATATCTTTTCAATTTTAAAATCACCAAAATCTGTTTATCACGGGGTGCCCAAACTTTTGCATAAGACTGTACCGATTTCAAAAAAACAAAGAGTAAAGTAAAGGAACAAAGTAGTTTGTGTCTTTCTAAACTTTTTAAGAAAGTGAAAAGGTCACTATAGTGTAACAGAAAAATGCTGCAAAAATCTTTTCTGTGCCAGAAGCTTTTTGGAGATAGAGAAGTAATAAAAAATGCCAGTGGGGGAAAAAACGGTTTGTGGCCATTTGACCTAACTGAACCCTGCTCGGCAGCTCCAGTGTTCTCCGCCCGAGTGCTCTTGAAATACAGTAAATGCCTCAAAGTGAGAGCAAAGCTGAAAGTGACTGGACTTTTCAGCACTGCTACTCTGGTTGCTGATAAGAAATTGGAAATGTGCTAAGTGCAGTCTGAAGGAGCCAGGTGACAGCAGCTTTCGATTTATTGACACTATTATTACTGGCAGCTGGGGAAGGCACTGCGCAAACAACCCTTTTGGCAAAAATCAGATGTGCGCTCTATTTCAACTGAGACAGGGACAGGACTGTTTAATAAAAATTTATGAAGCAGTGCAAATCAAACATTTTTATGCTACACAGATTGCCTGTGTGGAGGTTTGGAGAAGCTGAAAACATGTTCTTACCCCTCGGTTACTAGCGTTCTCCTGAAGGAACTTGCGGAATTTGTTGAGGAAAATATAGCGGGAGGCTTCTCCCTGCAGAGCAGAATCAATAAATAACAAGCAGTGCTGTGCACAAGAAACAAGTACAGGAACAGTAATCAGCATTTAACAGTTAGGTTCATGCTGCATATGCAGTAATAAAATGTATAATAAGGTCACATAAAGACTTGCATCAACATTCATATTCTTTATTGACAATTGTTTAAGAATAAGAAAAGAAGTTTTTTTCTTTTCACATGAGACCAAAGAAACACAAATGACATTTAGAAATGGTGGAATTAACAGCACTTCTTGTTAGAAGGAAATCATATAAAACTAAATATATATTGGTTGTGAGCAGAATTATGAGCCCAGCATAAGAAATCACACTTCAAATATTTTCTAACACAGTGTCAATGAGGACAGAGGTAGGATGTGCCATAAAATGTGCAACTGGGTGTGTTGACGTCCCTAAAGTACCACAAACTTGGCCATTAGCCAAACATACCGTCCCTTTGTCCTTGTTATTTATCATCAGCCTCAGGATCTGAACCTGCAACTCTTCCACAACTACACACACAGACACACAGAGGGCAAGACTGAGTCACTGAGCCTTCAAAAAGCCTACTGTAAGCTGGCATTGCAGATTTATATTTTGTGGGAGTGGGGGAAGGGGAGGTATATGAGTGTTTGATACCCTCAATCCTCTTTTTGAGCCTTTGACAGCCACGCTCATACGCCCGCCGCCTCAGCCTCTCTTCAGCAGTTTCATGTCTCAGGTCCTTCTCATCCTTGCCCTAGATAGAGATATCACTGCTCATATTTATGACCCACAGACACAATACTTTACACAGCAACACTAACTTTACACAAATGAAAACTAAAATGCTTGTTAACATAAAGAAATGCTTGCAGCAGAAGCTATACAGGGCAATTATTGGCACACTTGATTAAGATGTGTTCTTAGGCTTTTTCCGAAAAATCCAACCTTCCATTGAAATACAATTATTATTGAAGAAACAAATTCCACATTAAGAAATCTATTTTCTACATGAAATCATGTGTGCACACAATCATTTAGCTTTTGAGGCTAGAATAGTTTTTAAAGATGATCAGAGTAAATAGGAACTAAGATTTTCACTGGGATATAAATATAACATGACACAGAGATCTATTTCTCTTAGCCACTCTTCAACATGGCAGACAAAAGAACCTGTGTGGAGAGAGAGAATGCGTGTCGTCCTGCAGAAGTCAGATAATGGCTATAAGAAAGTAAATATTCTCCTAAACTTGCCTGTATCTACAGTCAGAGGAATAATGGTAAAAGAAGTAAAACATTCTCCAAAGCTCACTATTACAGAACTGAATCAAAGACATGCATTTGCTAAGCAGTACTAGGACTTTAACTGGGACTGTGTGCGATGGTCAGATGAGACTAAAATTGGGTCTGGCGTAAATCCAAGAATGAGTTTGTGGAAAAGCACTTCATGCCTACTGTAAAGTATGGTGGAGGATCAGTGATGCTGCGGGGCTGTTCCAAGGGCCTGGGAACCTTGTTAGGGTGCATGGCATTATTAACCCTTTGAAATACCAGGACATTTTAAATCAAAATATGGTGGCCTCTGATGGGTTGTCATTGGGTCTTCCAGCAGGATAATGACCCTAAACAGGTGGCAAAATCTACACAAAAATGGTTTAGAAGACACAATCTCAAGCTCTTCCCATGGCCATCTCAGTCCCCAGACCTCAACCCCATTAAAAACCTGTGGGCTGAGCTGAAGTGGAGCGTGCATACAGTAAGAGAGGACCCAGGACTCTGAACAATCTAAAAAGATTGTGCAAAGAGTATTCTCCAACCCTGTGAAATGCTATAGGAGAAGATTAAGTGCTGTCTTGTTGGCTACCAAGGGGTACTAATAATTGTGGCACAAATGATTTAATGTAAAAAAATATATAAATGAATATATAAATAAATATATAAATAAATAAATACATAAATAAATATTAATAAATGCACTTTAATTAAAAGTTTTTCTTTCTTGGTACAATAAATGTATTTTTTATTGAATTTTCCAGACAAAAATAAATGCCTGGATGAAAACCTTTGCATTTATGCTATTGCCTTAACTGTCTGGTGCACCTACACACTCACCTCTTTGTCAAAACGTGTGGGCCACCACGTGGTAGGGATGAGCTCCTCCAGCCCGGCCTCCTTCACCCTCAGAGGCGTCTTAATGTAGAAGAATACCACAGAGCGCAAGACGTCAAAGGTAATGCTGTTAAGGACTTCTTAGACAGCTTAGAAAATGATAACGGAAAATTTGATGGAGCACTTAAGCACATGTGGCCTTCCAAGACCACATTTGTATTGATTTCTGACCAACCATGCTATATATATATGTTCCTAAAGCTGCTAAATATGCTAATTCTCTTAATTGTTCAACATTTCATTTTACAATCAAGCTTTTCAAGCCACTACTACAGATTAATCTTTAAATGGTTACTTTACTTTATAAAATGTAGACTTTAAGCTGTAGATATTTTACCAACAGGTATTCCTTTTGCTCCAAATACCATCTTGAACTCCAACTGTAATTTTAAAAGGAGACCTCCAACAATCTTTTTGAAAATGACCAGCAAATCTAAATGTTTTTTGTATATAGTTTTTATATGTAAAAATCTGACCAATTGACTATTTTGTTCTACAATTCCATTTATTTATTGAAAAAGTTTGATGTCAGATATTAGACTCTTATCTGGCTCACACCATCACTGTGAACCACCGGAAGCAATTTATTATGTAGAAATCTTATTATTATTATACAGAAACTCCTGTAAACCCTGTAAGACATTTATATCAATACTGAGACTTTGCTGTAGAAAGGATATAGCACATTGCTGAGAAGGTATTTCCTAGACTTCTCATGGCGTAAGATGGCAGTGGTCAAGCGAAGGTAGTGAATCTAGAAAACACAGAAAAGTCAAAGTCAAGTCGGCTTTTTTGATGGCACAGTATATAGTGAAACAAAACAACGTTCCTTCAAGACCACAGTGCTATATACATACAGAATACAGGACAGTGCAAACTGTGCACCAGCACTGCAGGACAGCGCAAAAACAATTCTTTGTTTATAATAAGCCAATTTCAATAAGTAAAGTGTACCCTAGAAATGGAATAACATCTTTAAAATTGTACTTCAAGCCAACTTCAAGTTTACACTGCTGACCAAACAACTTTCAGCAGCCTCATCAATGGGAGTAATTAACAAAGACTTTGAAAAAGAAATCTTTCCAGCATGAATAGCTCACACACCCTATATTCTGAGCCAATTAGAATAGCAGAGCTAAACATATGCTCCTGAACTCTGACCCTAATGTACAAGGCGAGGAGACCTGCTAGAAAAACCACAGGTGCTTCTGTTGACATAAGCCAAACCAGTTCTCTACCTGAAGGTTAAGTTACACACGGCTTAGAAGATTGATCTGTTAAATGCAGTGCTTACTAGTGGATGAGTAATGAAAATATATTAAGCTGTGTATATATCACATAGCAATGTCTTGTTTACCCTCACTACTTCAGACCATAATGCACAGAATGTATTATTCAGTAGCATAAAACTGTCATTTAAAATAACAAATTAAAAATGATGCACCTTTTCAGTAAAACCTAGCTAAAATGTCTATATGACTCATTTTCTCATACAATTCTGAAATCATAAAGCAATGCTGTAAACAGACACTTTAAATGACATTTGTCAGGGCAGGGGGTTTGTCTCTCTTACTTGGAAGCCCAGGTCAGGGATTATTGGGGAGAAGCGATATGCCCTCAGCAATGACATCATCAGCTGCTTTAAGCACTCGTTCACCTCGAAGTCCTGGAGAAGAGCAAAACAAAATTAAGACAAAATGAGAATCCCTTTTAAAAACTCAAGTATGTAAGAAAGTTGCTTTGTAATAATATTTCTTATTCCAAATTTCTTATATTCCAAAGGCTCTTTAATTCATTCAATCATTTATTGTCCAAACGCTTATTCCTTTCAGGTCCATGGGGAGTCTTGAAGCCGATCCCAGCTGACTAGTCACAATGCAGGACAGGAGGCCAACCAATCACAGGGCAAGACAGAGACAACCATTCACACACCTATTATTTAGGTAGCCTAAACCACAAGTCTTTTTACATCGGAAAGAAACCCATGCAAACCTGGGGAAAGCTTGCAAACACCTAGCTGGGGATCGAACCCAGGACCTTCTTGCTGTGAGACAACTTTGCTAACCACTGCAATTTTATGCTGTACAAGGGCATAATAACTGAATCAAATTTAATATACAAAAATGAATCGAACTAATGCAGACAACCGAGCCCCTGTGTTGATCAGTGTGCCACCTTGCATTCCTACAGTTTGTTAAGTGGACATAACAGCAGTCGTATTGAGAGATGGCACTCTCAGAATTTTGTACCAGGCCATCTATGACCCCCAAGATGGAGTCTTTCAGTCTCTCTCATGGTGCAGTGTAACGCCACCGTTTTGGAGACACAACTAAATATATGGCCATGTTTCTTTCATGTTGGTCACTGTTCATCACAGCCTGAAAACCCATGTTTATCAGATACAAATGTTTCCTCTTCTTTCTAGTCAACAAAGGCTGAGGCAATCAAAGTTTCCAATATACAAGGTGGTCACAGACAATTTTGTGTTTTGTGAATTGTTCCTAGACAACTGTTGATTCAATCTTGAAACACTCTCCTCACCTCCATGAGCAGCCAGAAGAGATCTAGCAACTGCTGGATTAGAGGATGTTCATCCACAGAGCCACCCCCCTCTAAAATTCCCAGCAGGAAGTTCATCAGAACGTCTTCTACCAGGTACACTTTACACTGGAACACAAAATTGAGACTCTTTGAGTTGATAACACATCCTCAAGTTTATTTTCTACTTAACCCCTTAAATTCCAATACTTATGACATTTTGAGGCTTATTACAGCAATGCATTATTCTTAAGTTGACAGGAGTGAGAAATGAAGGCCTGGACCTGCTTCGGTTCGGGGCCATTTAAAGGGACATTCCTGTCAAAATGAACAATGTAACAGTGACTACACCTGTTGTAAACAAGCTTATTTGCATCCTACATTTCAAGAGTGAGATTTTCTGGTATAAAAACTAAAATGCATGGATGAACTTAATTTTTTGTGGGTTTTTTTAGTTTTTTCATGAATGGAAGGAATATCTATCATTAAAACAAAGGGAACAGATTAGTCAAATGATAGAAATGACACAAGCTACAAGCTCAAAAACGTTTAGCTTTACATGGGGGGGGGCAGTGGTTGGGCATTTTCCTTGGTATCTGTTGGTAGCAGGTTCAAGTACTGAGGTACCAACTACTGAGGTACCCCTGAGCAAGATACCGGCCAGCTACACTGCTCCCCGGACCCTGTTGAGAGCTGCCCACTGCTCCATGTGTAATGCATTTAATGCAGTGGTCACATTTTGCTGGGGTGCGCTTTGTGTGACTGAGTGTGATCACAATGACAAATAGTCACTTTCACTTCACTTACACTAATGTTAGCTTGGTTGTATTCATTAGCCTATACTGTAGATCAGTGACAAAAACAGGCACCGACGTGAATATCTGTGATTGTATGATGTATTTTATGATGTATTGTATGATTGTATGATGTATTTACCTAAAAGATTTTAGTTGCTGAAGTGACAGAGCTATAAAATATGGTTAAACTTGCATTACAGGCTTCCACATGGGATAATAAGTATTCCGGTGCTTTTAAATTCTAATATAAAACTAACATATTATCTTATTCTCCAACCTTTAATATTATGGCAAAATGCATATTTTCCTATTATTTATTTGAGGATATTTGCCCCTTGCATTCTTTCAGTGGAAAACAGGAAAGTAAAGATAATATAGAATATTACATATAAAGCTTATACATGAATTGTGTACTAAACATTTTTAAGAAATTTAGAAACACTTCTCCTAAAACATGCATCACACTCTTTTTGTTCGTCTGTAAAAATACAGTTTTATACCCAGAAAAACTTATTGGATGTAATTCTTGTGCTATGGCTTCTGCTGGCATTTCAGAAAAGGAAAAAAAACAAACAAACCAATCAGTTTGTAAATGCGTGACTGATCAACACGTCATACTAACCATAAGAGGAGCAAAGTAATTGAAGATATGTGCAAGGGTGACCAGGACAGTGGGCTCTCCTTGAAGTTGCCAAGAGGCAATGTCTTTTTCAGTGAGCTTCTCCTCCTTACAAAAGAAGAAATGTCAAATATGTTTCCCTTCTTTAAATTTAAATATCATAAAGGAGTAACATGGAACCATTAGTATTCCTTAAGGGTTCAGGTGTACCTGTATGTCTATGGTGGTGGACAACACAGTCTTCATATAGCCCAGCAGCCTGTTGGCTTTGATGAGGTCAGCAGTTGGTGGATCTTGAAGAGGAAGGTAGCTTTCCACAGGGTACGTGAAGAACAGCATGGTTAAGAAACTTCAAAGTGTGAACCTCCTTGTGAACCTTTACTGAGAGCTACATACAATTTACAATCATGCAAAAAGTAGCTGTTCAGTCAAGTCAAGTTTGGTGTCGAAGGTTCATTTTTTTTATTTTGCAATGAACTTACAAGACTAATGTAGCTAACATTATATTAAATAATCATACACTTGCCCCAAACTACACAGAATTAAGCCATCTCAAATAGATTGTGCTTTTCTGACAATGTACAGCAGGCTTCTATCTAGAAAAGTGAACAAAATAACTAAACAATAAAATGAATTCTTTCTACTTATTCCATTTTGATATTACTTTGCAGCCAAAGAAGCATAATTCAGACATCAAACATGCCTGGACTGTTCCAACTACATTATGGTAAGAGAAAACTGATTTTGGTCTTTAACATTGAATAAGGCAAACAATGGGAAAAAAATGATTAGGATATCTGAGAGGGCGGCTGCCAAAGTTGAAGGCCACAGACTCCTTAAATGAGAGACTGATAGCAGGAAAGTACGCTATACCTGGACCCATCTTGATATTACTGAAAGCCGTACCTAGAGATTGTCCATTCCTGAGGAAGAAATGAAATAAATAAATAAATAAATAATATGAAATTAAAATATTCATTTTTTAAATTATTAATCAGTTATAAAGTTATTTTCATGTACAGAAGAAAATACAGTACTGATGCTATGTTAACATTTTACACTAACAGCAACAACACAAATGTTCAATTAAATATTAGTTTTAAATAGTTATATGTGGTTTACTTACAAGCAAAAAGTAATTGTCCCTTCATCAAGGTCTATCATACAGCTAACAATGTCCCCTGCAGCCCAGGACTGGAGGGAGAACAAATATTTTTAACACTTAAGTACAATAAAACTCATACATCATTGCTGAACATCCCACAAAACAAATCATAGTAAGAAAACGTGAATGGAGAGCTAAATTCTAAAAGGGGTGTATGTTCTCACCTTGCCGTAGTTGGTGGTTGTCACATTCCACTTTCGAACTCTGTTGCCATCATAGGCATATGAGTCTGGAGTGTCCCCAACTCCCTCCTACAGAAAGAGTTCATAAGTGTTCTAACAATTTGCCCAATAAGACAACAAATACTGAGGAACAAAAAACATATTTTTCTGAATAGAAGGTTCAGAATATACCTGATCAGGAAACTAAACGCATCTCTCACTAGCCTGATTCAGACAGAATTAAACTTAAAAAAAAAAAAAAGGCAAGAGCTGCTATTTTAAATATATTTTCTATTATGACACTGCCTTAACATAATTCAATTAGGGAAATTTAACTTAATTTACAGGCACTAAATGCTAACATTTAACATAAAAATAACCCTCCAGGAGCTTGCTTGCCTGATGGTAATTTTATTACCATAATGGACATGAGATTATATAACTGATGAGAATTGATAAACTCTCAAATCAGTGTTTATGAAAAGAAAATGAATACAAAACAGGGGTGAGCATTACTGATCCATTTCAGTTTTGATTACTAGTTGCAACTGATGACTTATCACAGAACCTGATCATCATAAAACACCCCAGGATACAGTGGAGAAAAAGTATTTGGTAGCCACAGATTCTGCAAGTTGTTCCACTTAAAAAGATGAGAGAGGTTTGAAATTCACTTCAACTGTGACAGACAGAATGTTAAAAAATCCAGGAAATCACATTGTATGGTTTTTAAAGAATTTATTTGTATAATGGTGTAGAAAATAAGTATTTAGCCCCTACACACAGAATTCTGTCCCTCACAGACCTGCTACTACTTCTAGACCAGAGAGCTGTCTAACGACACCAGGGACAAGATTGTACACCTGCACAAGACTGGGATGATCTAAACTACAATAGGCAGCAGCTTGGTGAGGAGAGATCAACTGTTGGAGCAATTATTAGAAAATGGAATAAATACATGTCCCACTGTCGCATAGCTTGCTCATTTGGGGCTCGGACCCGGATTCTATAAACTCTGTAAAGTTGCTTTGTGACAATGT
>JBBIGC010000131.1:6639789-6650291 GCA_037576955.1 Lepidarchus adonis | reverse complement strand
TATATATATGTAATTTTGAAAGCAATTTTAATCACTCAAATAAAATTACATTTAAATTGCTGTTGAAATCCTGGTGAAACGTGAATCGATTAGCCTTACCTTAGAATAAATACAGTAAAAAGTTTTAGTTTTAGACACTGGAACAAATGTTCAAATGTTTAACAACTTACTGAGCCAAACCAGATACTGGAAGATAACTTTAAACAGCACTGGACTCCCATTCAAACTGAAAAAGACAAAGTGAGAACATTCACATCCATGAAATCACTAATTACACATATTAAATTTAAATTTCTGAACAGGTGAAAGCAACAGCAACACAGGTGATTAAAACAAAACCCACAGCACTGAATCTAAAGTATAATATTCATAATAGAGAAAATACACATACACACTGTATTTTAGTCTATAGTTGTAGCCTAATGGTTGTAAACTTGCTTAATGGACTTGGTCAGGTTAAAGGTGTCATCTCACTGATACATGTACACATGTGCCCCACATACTGCCCACTGCTCTACGTGTGGATGCATTCACTTTTACTTAAATAGCAGAAAAGGTTTTGAGCATAAGGAGTCAAGGCAGCAGGTCTTCTGGAGAGTTCCAGGTCTGCAGTAGAATGTAAATGTATAATAATATATGTTTACAACTGATAACTACTTTATGGCAGTTACTAACATACAATTATAATTGTTTCTATCTGCAAAATGAATTGTAGATATAAAGTTTAGAATCTGGATGCATCCATTTCTCTCTCCAGTCAGATGTTGGAAAATTTGTTTTGCAAAATATATGGGTTTTCTTACATTTCTGCTCTAAAAAAGCTTAAATCAGCACAATCAATAGCTGTTGAAATCAGCAGTTTAGTTTTGATACAAGTTAGTTCATAATGATTACAGCTTAATGAGAGAAACTGGAAGTGCAGCATTAATAAATGTATAAATATTTGGTTTCTTTTGGGATATCAAAAATCTAAATTACTGAGTGTAAGACAAGGTGAAGATGATGAACACATAACTATGTATGTAGGTTTAACTATTACACATCTGTGTTCAAGTATTGCACACGTAGGGTCCAAAAGTCTGAGACCAGTTGGCTTCTCTCTTGCATTCTTTTCTAATTTGAAACATTTAGTTAGATTATAAGCTTTACGATTTACATTTTAATGATTTTTTATGGCATTTTAAAATAATTGTAGAATTTGGTGTTCCTCTTTTGCTTTATTAACAGCAAAAAAAGTGCAAACAAATCAAAAGGAATGTGAGAGTTTTTTTACGCTGTTACAATACTCATTCAATTCGGAATCAAATAATAAATACATATCTAAACAAATAAATATATAAATATTTGAATGAAGGACACCAATTCAGAATTTTAAATAATCGTTTCACAATTAATTAATTAATTTATATCTCAAAATGTGTCATTTTGATTTTGAATGTGGTCTTTTATACCCCCACTATGTATGTATGTATATATATATATATATATATATATATATACACACACAAAATCTATATAATGAAAAAGTTAAATATTTCTTGGCATTCCTTGCAGAAAGTGCAATCCATATATAGATTAATTACATTAACCTTTATTTCTTTGAATTATTATGGCTTACAGATAATAAAACCCAAAATTCCATGTCTCAGAAAATTAGAATATCACATAAGGTCATTAAAAAAATATATATTCTAAACATATATTTTATATATTTTCAGGCTTCTAAAAGGTATGTTTCTTCCTATGCACTCAATACTTGGTTGGGCCTTCTTCTGCATGAATTACTGCATCAATGTGACGTGGCATGGAGGTGATCAGCCTGTATCACTGCTGAGGTGTAATGGAAGCCCAAGTTGCTTTGATCTCAGCCTTCAGGTCGTCTGCAATGTTGGGTCTGGTGTCTCATCTTCCTCTTGACAATACTCCATAGATTCTCTATGGGGTTCAGGTCAGATGAGTTTGCTGGCCAATCAAGCACAGATACACTCTGGTTGTTGAAGCTGGTTTTGGTTCCTTTGGCAGTGTGGGCAGGTGCCAAGTCCTGCTGGGAGATGAAATCAGCATCTCCATATTGCTTGTCAGCAGAAGGAAGCATGAAGTGCTTTAAGATTTCCTGGTAGATGCTGCATTGACTGTGGACTTCAGAAAACACAGTGACCAACACCAGCACATGACATGGCCCCCAAATCATCACTGACTTCACACTAAACTTCACAAGCAACATGGATTCTGTGCCTCTCCACTCCAGACTCTGGGACCTTGACTTCCAAATGACATGAAAAATTTACATTTATCTGAAAAGAGGAGTTTGAGCAACAGTTCAGTGTTTTTCCTCCTTATTGCAGGTAAGATGCTTCTGGCGTTGTCTCTGGTTCAGGAGTGGTAGACATTTGTAGCCCAAGTCTAGGATTCATCTGTGTGTAGTGGCTCTGATGTGCTGACTCCAGCCTCAGTTCACTCCTTGTGAAACTCCTCTCAAGCAATCCTCCTTCAGCAACGACCTTTTGTGGCTTACCCTCCTTGTGGAGTTTCACTAAGGACATTAAGTAATGATACCATGAGACCATGATACCATGAGCCAATACAATTATACTAAGCAAAGGTTTGAGGTAACTAATGTAACTAATTATTATCTATGTAGTAAGGGTGATTTTATAAAAAGACTACATTACATTTAAATAAATAAATAAATAAATACATAAATATTATATTTAACTTGAGGTTGGCATGAAAAAGATTTAGAAATGGTTATACGAGCACATACATTCATAACAAAACAACTCTTTTAAAATATGTAATTTTCTAATTTATATTGTATTTTTTTCATAATGTCAAGTCAGCAGTCTTCCCAATGATTGTGTAGCCTCCTGACCCAGACTGAGACCATTTAAAGACTCAGGAGACCTTTGCAGGTGTTTTGAAGTAATTAGCTGATTAGGGTGTGACACCATGAAACCATGAATTTTCTGAGACAGTGAGATTTGGGTTTTATTATCTAAAAGCCATAATCATCAAAATCCCAAGAAATAAAAGCTTGACCTATTTTACTCTATATGTAATGAATCTATATGATATATGGATTTCACTTTCTGAAAGGAAAGTCAAGAAAAATTAAAAAACCTTTTCACAATATTCTACTTTTTTAGATGTACTTGCATATGTATATGTATGATTAATGTAGTGGAAAATGAGTGGAAAATGTTTGTACTGTGCAAACACTAAACAAAAGAGTAAGCGAACCCGAAAAAAGAAATCAGAGTTGCTGGTTCCAAGCTAGCTCAGCATTTTCATAGCAAACATGTAGTTAGGGAAGGTTGACCTGTTGAGTGAGTGAATCAACATTATGAGTGCCCTGGGCACTATTTAGGAGGAATTTGTTCCTTCTGTAAAAGAAATAAGCCTTGCTTGCTCAGCAGACTTCTTAGCACAGCACATACTAACAGAAAATTTTCTGTCACCAAACTCAGGAGCAACACTTTGCTTGCCTTGAAATAAACGGATAATTGAGCATCCCATCAGCCAGCTGGACAGAAACCCAGAACAGTATGGTTTCCATATAAGCTCATTCAAACCAGGTGGCAATTTAGTATGCATTCAGCTAGGCCTGTGCTATTATCCTCTTTTTATGCTAACTTCCTGGCAGGTTCGACACAGGCCCCGCAGCTATGGACTACACCACACTCATTCTCTGGGTAGCCCTACTGTTCTTTGTGGCATGATGAGGAATACTTTAAAGCGACCACAAATATTCATGAGCCCAAGCTATGCCGGTCTGCTTGGAGTCTGTGCAGGAAGAACAATAGTGCTACAGTTCTTTACTGCTTTCAAGTAATTTATAAGTACTTCATTACAAACTCAGAGAGACAGTCGTAGTAGCTGTAACGATAGCCGCCGCACAGCATGAAGAGAGGAAAATCTCTCTAAAACATTTGTTAAAGTTCGGTTGGTTCACCTTCACACTGTTCAAATGGCTGGAAAAACAAAGTTGAGAGAACTACTGGTGCTCGTTCTTTGTAGGGCTTCTCATCTATTTCTTACAGGCAATTCCAAATTCCTCCACGGTCGACCTGCCAGATCAGCTATAGAGAACAAAGCTCTCAGACACAACTGGGATTCAGGAAAAGACTGGGGGCTGAAAAAACAGCTTCCCACAATCCCCCTGAGAGATGAAAGTCCTTCGCTTCGGCACACAGCGGACAGCCGAGGGCAGCCAGGCAGCCAGGCAGCCGAGAGCGGAACAGTACAGCAGAAGGCTTACTGCCAGGTTTCTAACCCACCACATATTGCCATTGGCGCAATGGGCAGGACCAATTGTGACATTAAAATCTCCTCACCTCCCTGACAAAAGAGTGGCCTGGCCAGAGTGAACTAGAGCTTTGTATAAGAATAGGAGCAGTGACAGTCCAGCTTTGTGATAGAGAAAAGGTCAGCTTCATTCCCAAGGTAGTTTGGGCAGTAATCCAGGGTTCTGTTCCAGGGTTTAGGCCAGTGAATATTATTGATGCACCCTGAAATGGATTTAGCAGGGTCATGAATTTAACCTTATGCTATTACACAAGTTTGATTTTTCTTTTCACAAAATTTTTTAAAACTGAAGCGGGGAGAATAAGTATTTGACACGTCAGCATTTTTATCAGTAAGTGTATTTCTAAGTCGGCTAATGACACAAAATTTGCACCACATGTCAATATCAACTCAAGTATTTAATTCATGCAAAGACATCTAAACATTTAAGTCCATAAATTGAGGTAGGTGTAATAAAGTGAAAAGAGACAGGGAAAAAGTATTGAACACATAAAAATAACAAGGTGCAAAATGGCGAAATCTGTCAGTATTGAGAGAGAAACCCTGCCCCCTATAGAATAATCAGGAGAGTTCTCCAAGAGCCAAGGCAGAACTTCAGGAAGACCTTGCATCAGCAGGTACTGTTGCTTCAAAGGGCCATTTCTTCTCCAAACATGGTGAAAAGCTTCTTTTCAGCCAAAGTCTGCCCTTTTAATAAAAACCTTCAGTTGCCTCATACAAAAACAAGATTAATTTAATGCACATACAGCTGCTATCAGAATGATGGCAATGCAAAAAAAAAGAAATCTAATAACATTTAAAATTCTAACATCCAAATAGACTGGTGCTTACACTCTAGTGGTAGCATGAGACAGATCATCAATGGGAGCTGTGGCAAGAAGGTTTGCTGTGTCTATCAGCGTAATGTCCAGAGCATGGAGGCGCTACCAGGAGACAGACCAGTACATCAGGAGATGTGGAGGAGGCCATAGAAGGGCAACAACCCAGCAGCAGGACCGCTACCTCCGCCTTTGTGCAAGAGGAACAAGTAGAGCACTGCCAGAGCCCTGCTAAATGACCTCCAGACACCCACAAATGTGCATGTTTCTGCTCAAACAGTCAGAAACAGACTCCATGAGGGTGGTTTGAGGGCCCGACATGTCTCGCTCCATCCACCAAGACCACACTGCACCACGGACTGTCCAGGAGTTGGCGGATGCTTTAGTCTAGGTCTGAGGAGATCCCTCAGGAGACCATCCGCCACCTCATCAGGAGCATGCCCAGGCGTTGTAGGGAATTCATACAGACATGTGGAGGCCACACACACTATTGAGTCTCATTTTTTATATTACATCAAAGTTGGATCAGCCTGTGGTGTGTTTTTCCACTTTTAATTTCTCCAAATCCAGACGTCCATGGGTTGATAAATTTGATTTCCATTGATCATTTTTGTGTGATTTTGTTGTTGTAAAGAACAAAGTATTTAATAAGAATATTTTATTCACTTAGATCTAGGATGTCTTAATTTTGTGTTCCCTTTATTTTTTTGAGCACTGTATATACTGTATTCATGTACAAATGACATAAGTTTTATGATGCAGACCTAAAATGAGCTTCTCCTGTTTGAAAAACTAGTAAGCCACCACTGGATCAGTTGTTGAACACTATATTTTTGCTGAATTATTGTTGCAGTCATCATTAATTATTTACTGCAACAGGCATTGCAATTTTTGTTTTTGTCTTGGTGTTCTTTCCTAAACCATGTTTGGCCCCAGTGAGACAAAACAAATGGTTCTACAAAAGGAGACTTTTCTTACCAGTTTCTGGGTGAGGCCTGGCGGGGCCCAGTCATACGTGATGGTGTTGAAGGTGGGATCTTTGCGTGACACTACAGGGTTGGTGATGATCATGCGATTGCGTTTGTAGACCCTAAGGCCATCTCCACCTTTCATTTTGGCAGTCAGATGGGCATACTTAGAGTCCGTCAGCAGTTGGCCCATCTTGCGGTCATCCTCAGCGTCTGAGCTGGGGGCGTGATCTTCCTGGCTGCAGTGGCACTGTGTGCAGGCTTTTCTGTTGAAGTATAATTGAAGAAATCGTCATTTACCATATGGAGTGTTTTTCTTCCTTGCTGTGACACATTACCCTTGAGTGGTGGTTTACTGGAAAGATACTTATGCTCTTAGATTTGACATTGTTGTCAGAGAATATACATAGATAGCCTGTTTCCTAGTAACAGCATAAGTGAGCATTTGTTATAATTACTTCCTATTTAATGAACATAGAAAGTCCTGCAAGTTTAAAGCATGAACCAAACAACAAAATGCACTTCTATTGTCAACAGCTTACATGATGTGCACTTAGCAGTGTTCAGCTTACGTTTGATCAAGTGCAATAGCCTTTTGAAAACTTTTTGGTTTGTCTGTGTATTTGCCACAGGACATCTTTCAAGCCTGTGGAAATCTAAACAGGGACACCCTCAAAGGATGGCGACATGCTTGCGGCAAATCAAGCAGAGCATTCCCCAAATGTCAAGGGTAAAGAGTAGGGAGGGCTAGGAAGCCGTTTCCTCATTTTCTTTACGTTTTCAGCAGAGAGAATAAATCACCTCCAGGAATGTGGCAGGAATCCAGAGCAGATCCCTTTACATGTCAGACACACCGCACCCCGTCCTGCTGGCGGCTGCCCCACTGACATCTGGGGGGAGGCAAAAAAAAAATGAAAGAGAGAAAAGGATAGAATCATTATTCAGAGAATGGCAACAAAGAGAAAAGACTTCAGCCTCTCATGAACTTTGCACACGAAGTGGTAAGGTTGAACTTTAGTGAAGTTAGGTAACAGTAAACTCTGTCCAATCTTTAAAGTGCTGCTAAGACTAAGACAAAGCACTTCGCTCAGTTAATGATACTGTGAATGGAGGTGAATGAAGGCATGGACAAAATTTGTTCAGTCACATTACATCACAGAGCATCATACGCAAATTATGTTGTAAAAATAAATATAAAAAATTAATTAAAAATCCAGACATAACAGCACCTCTTAGTCCTTTCTTTTTTTGTAGATGATTCATAGCTGCCAAATTTGATGATTACACTGAGACGCATTTGTCGTAGCTGTGCTTTCATGGTCATGACTATAAATATTACAGGTTATAACACTCAGTCTTTCACAGAATGCTGGTGCAGCACAGTGTCATCACAGGAACAGCCAATACTGGGGATAAGATCACATCTCCTAGTTTTACTGGCTTATATTATCCACTAAAATTAGCTGTGTTTTAAAAACCGTTCCAGGTTATGGTTAACAAAGGCTGTTGGACATTTTCTCCAGCACACCGGAGGGCCACCATTGTAATGAGGTTTCTGAGATGGTGTGATAAAGAACCTTTTTAAGGCTTTCCAACCATATTCTTTCCACTGTTGTGAACTAGTACACTTCCATTAATATCTCCATATTGCTTTCCATTCTTCCTCAGATATATTCATCCCAGATTCTCCTTCTCATTTTATTTTAATATGGCAGTGTTTTGTTTTTGCACACTGAAACAGGCGCCACCACCAACTAAAATAGATACTAAGCAAAACCAAGCAGCAGAAACCTTAAAGGCTCCCAAGCTAAGCTTCCCAATTCATTGCATTGGGAAGTAAACACTGTGGGAGCAACATGTTCTGAAGTGACGAGGTTTGTTAAAACAGTGTAATATTAGTATCTGTCATTAAAATGCTGATAAGCGTGGAACATGTGCACCTGCCTGCCAGATTTCTGTTCCTTTGATATCCTTTGTAGACTCACAGCTTTAGTATGACTATTAAATAGATCTGCTCTGCAGGTATCATAACACTGCACTACATTTATTTTGACACTTAACAAGTCAAAAAGCATGTTTACACGAAAAACGTATTTGTTTGCAATAAAAGGCAGTGGCCTGACCGAAATGAACTCAAATGTTGTAAAACTCGCAATGAAAAACAGAAAGGATCCTTCTGGTGAAGCAGACATGCCAAAACACAGTTTCACACTGGTCCAGACGCACCCACAGAGTGTGTCACAAAACACCATCGACAGTCAAGTGAGCAAGACAGCACCTGGAAACAAATCCCTTTCAAACACGACTCTCCCACAAGTCTCCCATGACTATGATGATGTCAGTACCTCTCAGATCCACCCCGTTCTCTACACACCAATCAGCCAGAATATTAAAACCGATGACAGCTGGGGTGAATGACATTGATTAACTTATCTTGTTACAGTGGCACCTGCCAAAAGGAGAGACATATAATGTAGCAAGAGAACAGTCAGTTCTTAAAGTTTATGTGCTGGAATAGGGATCTAAGTCACTCTGTAAAGCACTGTAATGTGACGGCTAGACCACAAGCTCAGATCATCTCTAAAATGGCTTTTGTTTTGTCAGGTTTTGTGAGGTGTTCCCAGTGTGCAGTAGTTAGAACAAGGGTACCCAAGGCTCATTAATGCACATCTGGAGTAAAGGCTAGCTTGTCTGTTCCAATCCCATAGAAGAGCTATAGCAAAAAAAATCTGTTTATGACAGAAATGGGTGAGAAAATAGTGCACCACAGACAGGGCTGCTCTGGCAACTGAGGGTGATCTACACAATATTAGGGAGATGGATTTAATGTTAAGGCTGATTGGTGTAATTCTGATACACGTTAAACATCTACATATGCTCAGATCACAGTTAACATTTTAGCTCAAAAACAGTAGCTTAACAGAAAAGATACTTCATGCCAATGTAATTTGAAATGAGAATTTATTTTCAATACTTTTGGACCATTTCTGTTATTGAAGTGTTTAAAAAATGAGTTTTAAGGTTTCAGAATGACAGTGACTGTATGTACCCAACTTTTGCTGCTTGCCATAAGTGGATGAACACCAAATACAAGTAGACACTTGTTGCCTTGGCCTCTAAAGGGGATGATTACATGATCCACAGCTCGTATTTGAAAAGTGTACAACAGCTTAAGCCTATGTCAAGTCTTGGGGCCTCTGTGTTTTCCCCAGAGTCCAAATAACAACCAAGCTCCACGTGCAGTTGCAGAATGAGCCCTTAAAGCTGTTTGTTTTCATGTGGGACGAAAGCCAAAATCTTTTCACAGCATAACAAAGAGACTTGTTCCTGAAAAAGAGTGGTGAGGAAGTCTAAGAAATACAATATTTAACAAAAGCACTAATCGAGCTGAATTAACTTCACCAGTGGGGGCTGAATGTAAAGTGTGGTAAAGACCAGTTCTTATAGGATAAAGTGTTTCACAGGAAGCTGGGTTTGAAAGCCAGTAGTGTGGAGGAACACTTCAGCATTAGACCAACAGGCCATATTATAGACATCTGAATTTCAGTACACAGGTATGCCTATGACAATTTTAGCCACATGATTTAGTAGTGTGTTGAAAGTAAGTTACACAAGAGCTCTATCAGCGGATTTGAAATCTAGCAAAATCAATGATAATACAGAAATTTTCTGAGAAGCCTTATTACATAATGTACATACAAAGTTTGTGAAATTTTCTTGGGCCTAAGCTTCAGGTTTAGAATGAGCACCAGGGTTCAGTCTTTGGCCATTGATTCTACATATGTACATGGTACTTGTCTGTCACAGATCACTCCTGCTACTCTTCTCCAACCACTCCACCCTGACTCCACTCCCTTCTTCACTCTCTTCTAAAATCCCCATTACTCTGGGCTGTTGAGCCCAACTGTTTAAACTCCTCCACCGTTACCACTTCCACTCCACCACCCTTCCTTTCATTCACACTCATGCATCATATCTTAGGTCCCATTCACATGAAGCCGAGTATTTTTTAAAAAGCTAATTTTCCTTTTTTTTTTTTTTTTAAATATCTCCTTCCATATGTAAATGCTAAAACAATTTCAAAGGCCTTTGATGTGCGGTCAAAGCAGGGCACAAAGAGACAGCAGCATTAAAATTTTCTCGGCATTCTTGTGGAAGCACAATCTCATTTCCAACGTTGTCCCACCAACCACTGTTAGAACGGTGTCTCGTCCAAACCTGGCGAGGAAGTTGGCGGAGGCACCTCGGGTGTGAGAGTGTTTAATATAGTAACGACATCTGAAGCTCACTCTGATGCCTGCGTTCTTCATAATGGAGGTAAGTATGGGCAGCTATAGCTCAATGGTTAGAGAAGTGAGTTTGTAACTGAAGGGTTGCAGGTTCGATTCTCGGAACCGGACAGCAGGCTGAA
>JBBIGC010000131.1:6614524-6634439 GCA_037576955.1 Lepidarchus adonis | reverse complement strand
GCTCTAGGTCGGGTGTTAAGCTCTAGGTCGGGTGTTAAGCTCTAGGTCGGGTGTTAAGCTCTAGGTCGGGTGTTAAGCTCTAGGTCGGGTGTTAAGCTCTAGGTTATTCTGTCTCACAGGACAAGAGGGAAGACATGGTAGGCGATTTAAGATCTGCTGTAAATCCAAATATGAACATCTGTGGCATCCCATCTTTTATTTTAAGTAAACTTGCCTTGCCTGAACAAAAACAGCTTGTTAAAAGGAACTACAAGTCCCTCCAACAAAAACACAGGAGTTAAATATAAGGCAGACTCTATGGCATCCACCTCACCTACAACTCAGGCCAAAACACATGTCTGTAGATGTGTGTGAGCCTGAGCGCGTCGGTCTGCAGGCAGAAGGTCGTGCTCGCGCGTGGACCTGACGAGCTGAGGGAAGCCAGAGGTGCCGGGCGCTGCGCTGCTGAACCCTGGGGAAGTATTTTAATGCGCCTACGCTGTATGACGACAGTCAGTGAAACCAAACTTCCTCCATCTTTGCCTTCTTTTCCTAATAGAAAACCTAAACGTAACTGTGCACTAAATATCACAAGAACATCCTTGAAATTTGTGGGAAAATATGGTTTGCTGTACTAAGCTATCAATTTTGTTACATGTATTTATATTTTAGCTTACTCTGCTGCTCTACCACACACCAGCACAGCTTCTAGAATGTTCTGCACACTAAAACTCATTCACCAGAAAAATTACTGAAATAAAAATAATTAATTCCAAACAGTTGCATCTCACCTTCTGCATTCCCGAAATCACATCCATGTTAGCAAAAATGACTATATTCCTAAGGTCAGACTTATGCAAGCGGAGGCACTGAGGTTCTCGTCCAGTTTGTGATGCAGCTCCATGTAGAACTGAGGGCATTTAACTGAAGCGGGCTTCACTCCCCACCCCTCCAAACCCAGCCCACATTCCGGCAAAGACACGCCCTCTCCTGCGAGGATTGGCCGGTATGGCAGGAAGGCGGGGAACCTGTTGTAAATACAGGTGGATGTTGTCTTTGGGAATCCCTCCCCGTCCGCCAATCACAGCGATGAGAACGCCCGCCTGGCCAATGAGCGCCCCCCGTCGCGGCGGACTTTAGAGCTACGAACTCATTCCACGTGACGTCATCAATGTGAACGAAAGCCATGACTCAGTTCCCGGTCATCAGTTAAACCTCCCGAATTCAGGGGAGAATGTTTCCTGTGTTTCACCGCACACATTATTTTTTGCCTTTTTAAGGCAGCAGAATGTATAAGCATGCACCACTGGCGAAAAAGAGTGCCTGTTTACATTATATTTAGACTTTTCGTGTTAGCCGTGTCATGGAAGGTCAGCACATTCATAAACCAGTTCCAACGAACTGCTGGTCAATGGCGCGCATTGTTTTGATGTGGTTTGAAAAGGGTAAGAGGAGGCCAGTCATTCTGGATGAGCTGAGGACAGAAGTCATTTCAAATGGTTCCTACTTCAATATGAAGTGCGCATTACAAAAGTAATTAAAAAAACAAAAACCAACATCCAATTAATGCACATTATATAAGCAGAGAGCCATTTTCTGTAGAACAACTTTGTGCACTTGGTTAATTAATAACTTGGTCCAATTTTCACTTGACCAGTGAAGTGAAACCAGGGACCGGGGCTTTACTTTAAAAAGTGTCCTTCTCCAGCTGTTGAACACTTCTAAATAGTTATTTGGCATCTACAGCTTAGTAAGGGACACAAAAGTAAAAAATAAAAAAAAAATAAAATCATAGATCTATGTAAAGGCTAAAATCTCTGTCCATTTTCAATGCCCCTCTGAGGTTGTAGCACAAACCGGGCTTTGTTCCAATTCTAGATTTACGGCTCTCACTCGGTGGTTTGAGTTTTATAGGCTCAGTCTAGCGACACAACACGGCAAAGTGTGAATAGTCTCCTATATTTCAGTATTACTTTCTCAATTCATTTCTCTTCAACAAAAACGGACATAAAAACAGACACTGCTTGCTTATACTGTTTATATTAATTCTGATTTTAAAAAGTCTTCATTAAAAGTGGGCCGATCTGGGCCGAGATAATTCAGAGGTATCAAATACTTCATAGTCAGTTTAACAAAAACAAACAAACAAAAAAAAGAATAAAACACTAGCAATGTTGTACCATGTAGCCACTCCATGTTCCTTACAGTCACTCACACACTACACACTGGAAGTTGCAAATGTTCATAATGTGTGAATAATATACAGGATGTGGGAAAAACCATTGAGGGCCTTAATTTTAAACATGGCATAGCTTTGACATCTTGGGCTGCTGCATCCATCACCATTAGTTTGCATGAACTCGTGTAATAACAATGTAATCAGATCCTATGGCACCTTTTTTAGAGTTCCAGACTTAGCATTTCAAAACTAAGGTAATGCCGAAACTGTACAAGTACATATATATTTCCCCAGCCTACAACCATCACTAAAAGTCAGCATAGTACAGAAGCAAAGAAAAAAGAATGAGATGAAGAATGAAAAGCTGCATAAAGGACGTCATATGTCCCTTGTTTTGTTTTAAGGCAATGTGATATCCAGCCTCAGCGTTAGGAGCCGTTGCCAAAGATGCACAGTGAATCTGACGACATCGCTCAAGTATGGCCTGTATCAAATGCACAAGAGCATCTAATCTAAATAACCCTTCATCCAGATGAGCCTAAACACAAGGGATAAACACAGAGTTGTGTTTTCAGATTGCATACATTTTTTCTCAGAATTGTCTATCTCCCAACCATTACAAAACACTCAACACGTATTTGACCCACACCTGGCCTCTCAAACGCTGGTTTTCTGCCCAAGCCACCGATCAGTAAGACACTGTAAACTGCTTGTGCCCTCTTGACACACACTCGAGTACTTAATCAAAAGGGTGTGCGCATGTGTGTGATCTACATGATGATGCGGGGCTCAGGAACAGAGTCTGTGATGGACTTGTGGGGCAGAACATTGGCACCGTTGATGTAAAGCTCATCATTGACGATCACATCTTCACCCAGAACAGTCACATTCTCCATCCGCACCTGAGAGAGAACAACAGCGTATAGGTACAATAAGCAAGTTGTCATGCAAATAATAGTATAATTTTTACATTTTTGTAAAATAATAGTATGCTCGCTTGGTTTCCCATGCATGAATGTATAGTAAACAGATCTGAAAGCTAGCTAATGAATTTGCAAGTTCATGTCAATAGGAAAAATGAGGTAACACCCTGTCACTTGGCTTGGCTCCAATTAACAACTATCTATAATTACTCTCAGATTAGTGAGAAAATCTTTAATAAATACCCATACACTCCTGTTGGCCCAGAGCCTGTAAAAAGACTCACTAGTACTGGTAAGTCACATGGCTTGATTTCCACATTTGTCCTAAAATAGAGACGGTAGCTTGCAGTTTGTAATAACAACTGCAATGACATTACAATAACACAAAATGGAGATGTAACTGGTTCCACTTTTTTATAGCTCCTTATAGATAATGTACAAAGGTTCAAATTACTACCCAACAATCTGGACAAACCCAAATTAATTATCAGGAGGTATGTTAGGTTTTAGACCAGGCATATTTAATCCAAATCACATTTTGGCTTAAGGTTAAGGTCAGGGGAAATGTGAAATTAATAGCCATTTAGTTAAATTTAGTTATATGCAATGTATTATTAAAAATAGTAATCATACATATAACTCATAATTCAAAAAGTAAAAATATACATCAGATCTCACTTTACTTCCCCCGAAATGTGAGGTCAACTTCCATATATAATTACAATTATTAAATAACTAGATTTATAAAGTGTTCCTAGTAAAGGATGTGATATGGCAAGGGTGGTTTGCATACTTCAGTTCTTACCCATTGTCCTACAGAAGAACTCCAGCCAACAATACAAGACTCCAGCCAAGAGTGAGAGCGGATGTGAGCGCCCTTCAGCACTGTGCAGCGTTTGATCCGCACACCGTCCTCCAGAACAACACCAGCTCCAATGGTCACATTGGGTCCGATAGTACAATTCTCACCGATCACCGCTGTGGGGTCCTGGGTTAGACAAGAGTTTATTCAAATGAATAATTTTGCCTAAAATAATTAAAAAGCAAAATAATTTTCACCTTACTCCATGTTGCACTGCAGAAACTAAATAGAATAATTTCAGCCCCAAACTAAGCTTTGTTCTTATTGTTCCTTTAAACCTGCAATAAAACACAGTTCATCCTGGTTCTTAAATTCTTACCTGATGCCTACATACTTTAGTTTGCTAAAAATATGTCCAGAAGTGGTTTTAAAGGCACATTTACAAACCTAAGACTTAGCCCTAGAATTAAACAGAACATTATCTTATGCTGAGTGATCATGAATATTTGATGAGCTCTACTCCGAATGACTGGGTTACTATGCAGCACAAGTCTTCAGAAATGGAGGTTAAGCCAGAAAACCTTGTGTGTTTGAGCCTGAATCAGAGGAAGAAACAGAGAAGTCACTGAGGAACAGTCTCTGGATGGTACATTTTGTCATTTAGTTTAAAATTTAGTTTTAAAATTAAATTAAACTAAATCTAGTAGTGCTGTTATGAATACTAAAATAGAGTAGAGTGATCTATTTAATGCAATGTTGTGCTGAAGACATTCACTCACTATAAAACTTAAAAAAAAATGTTTAAAAAGGTATCAACCGTTAAAATGTTCAGTTTTATTTATTTGTTTATTTTTTCACACAGCATGGCTACTTACAGGTTGTTGTTGTGATGGCAATAATAATGTGAATGTAAGATTCAAGAGACATTTATTGTCAATTCAACAATATACACAAATGTAAAATATGTAAAATATTAAAAATACAGAGATTGCACCTAAACACAAAATTTAAAACAAATAATAACAATTCATATAAATCTATTAAAATACCTATAAATCTATTAAAAGTGTACACTAAACAAAAGGGACAACAAGGGACATAAGACATTCTAATATTAACAAACCCAAATGTTACATAGTTGGGATTTGCCTGTTTGAGATGTGTTTTCAAAGCAATATAACTCAAAGGTGGAAACCATGGTGTTTGAGGCTCACAGCAAGTCAGTTCCATGTACTGAATCTCCTCTGTCAGTGAAACAGTTTCCATTCTATGGCTTTAAGATTAGATCATAGGTTTTGTTGAGTTATCTTTTAGTTTTTTCTTCTCTTCTTTTGTGAGTAAAACATTTTTGAAATTGCAATTCTTTTTCATTGAGGAAGAAGAAGGCATCTGAGGGTGAAAAGTGTGTGATCAGCGCATGCTGCCATCTAGTGGCTGAAGTAAGAAAATTCTACATGATGCATGTTTCTTACCACTAGCACATTGCCAAGAAAGCCAGGCCCAGTGCGGAGTCTCTCGGGAGCTTGCTGTCTGACGGACTGCAGATACATGCACATGCCCGTCAAGAAGTCTTTAGGCTGTCCGATGTCCATCCAGAACCCTGAACCAAAAACGAGAGATAGTAAAAGAACGTAACAGTCTGAACATCGGCTTTAAGAGTAGTGTGCTGCTGTACCTTGAAGCTCCATGGCATAAAGGTGCCCCTCCTCAGCCATGACAGGAAAAATCTCTTTCTCAATGGAGGTAGGTCTTAGCTATGGAGAAAATAAATATGAAACAAAACAATGAAAGCCAGTAGAACCAGTGGCTACGTTAAACAGCAAAATAAGTTTTATCCATAGTTTCTCATGTTAGCACTTTTGCTGAACCTATCCATTTCAAGCTCAGGTGTCTGACCTGGATTCTCCTCAGCATAGAGGGGCTGAAGATATACATTCCAGCATTGATCTTGTTGGAGACAAAAACCTGGGGCTTCTCGACAAAGCGGTGGATCCGGCCAGTATCTCCTTCATAAACCACTACTCCATACTTTGATGGCTCCTCCACTTTAGTTACCTGTAACAATAGTCACATGATCACATGACAAGTAAGCATAGGGGGATGCATTATGGTTAGAAGGTACAGTGGTACAGCGTGACAATGGCAGGCATAGTTAACAGCTCAGTATGCATTACATTATGATGCACTGAGGGATCTGTTCGAATAAAGCTTGAAATGTCCCTTTGCTAAAAGAAGAGCCCAAATATATCAAACACTCAAATCCATTTAGATACACTTGGACCAACACCCAAAACTCAAGGGGTGGGCAACTCCAGTCCTGGAGGACTAGTGTCTAGCCCAGTTTGGTGTTTCTCTCTAAGCCATGCAATTAACAGGTTTGAGCAGGGAAATCACTAAACTGTGATGGACATCGGCCCTCCAGGACTGGAGTTGCCCACCACTGCAAAACACCAAGTAGTCTGTAACTATGCCTATACAGTGGACCTACTATAATGTAGGTGGAGGTCAAAAGGAGTGGAAATATAAGGTTAATGTTTCTATTAATGATGGATTTAACTTAATGTATACTATATTAAATCATGTTAATTTTTGAATATCAATGTTAATAATTAAAAAAAAGTTTGGGTAAATGAGTAAATTTAAAGTTGTGACTTACAACAATGGTGCCTTCTTTGCCATGGTTCTTGTGGAACTTAAGCATGTCCTCAAAAGGGAAGTCGCAGATGACGTCACTGTTGAGCACAAAAAATGGCTCCTCATTGTCAGTCAGCAGTTCCCGGGCCAAAGCGAGTGGACCAGCTAAACAAAGATGGGTTATTACAAACATTTACACAACCGTTAATGTCAGAGATATTACATTAAGCTTTCAAACTGCCAGAATATTCAGATATTAATCTTATGGCTTATTAATGTGACCACTATACATGAATCAGTAACTTCCAGGGGCGTTAAAATAAAGATAGAAATTCAACTGCATCAATACTGGAATGTTAGATCTGATTAAAATGAACTATAATAATACTGAATGAGGTGTACACATAATTTTTAAATAAGCATCTCTGGCTATTATCAACATGAAACATGAAAACAGCATTGTTCTTTTTTTTGTTATTATTTGTACAAATAATACATTTTGGTGAAACCTGGGATTTTGTAATGCAATAAATGACTATAGAAAAGTAAGTAAGTCAATCTATGATGAATTGGTAAAAATTGGTGAAATATCCTTATAGTATAGTACAGGGTCATAGTGCAGTTTCGGTCCTATGCTCAATACATCCTCCTAATGCTAATTACTCAGTACGTATAAAGTGGAAAAAGTCTAGATTTACAGTTAGTTCAGGCAGTTAAAACTTTTAACTCTAAAAGGAAGTTTTAACTGCAGATCTTAGAAGACAGTGTTTACCCACCTGTGCCCAGTGGCTCCTTCTCATGTGAAAGGGAGATTTTTATTCCAAGCTGTCAAGGTGAGAATGTCATAATTACTCACCCAGATGTTGATACATTGGCAATGTTTATCCATTTCCTTTTAACTTGAATGCTTACACGTCATTTCAGAGCAAACTTTACTACCTATGTTGACACTATGAGACAAATTGTGCTTTTCTTTTTTCTACTGCACTATAACAGATCACTACTGTCTGACAGAATTAAACACTATAGGACCAAGTAAGTCTTACCCTCTGTTCTTGTGCTTTCATCTCCCTCTCTAGGAGATCAGACATGTAGCTCACAGCCAGAATGACATGGCGAACTCCAGCCTGTTCACAAAATAAACAGGTTAATTCTAATTCTAATTCTAAACAGGTTAATGTAAATATGCCAGCAAAGTAGAGAGAATGGTCTCTTAGCAAAGGGAAGGTGGGTATCAATCAAGAAACGTAGAAAAACACAAAATAAACATTGCAACATAGGTAGTCTTCACTTTATTCCTATTCATAGTATTCTTGAAAGCCACTGGTTCACCTACGCTTGCGCATAACCCACAAATCATTGTTATCCAAAACTTCAGGCAAAGACAAAAAAACTAGAGTTAACAAACTGAAACCAACAAAACCATTAAGAAGGCTAGGCAGCTCTGCCCTGCAACTGAGTTTTTGTTGGGCTTTTTAACTCTTTGTTCATATTTAAGAAATTCTATGTTGACAACTGACTATAACAGCATTCAATAAAATCTGTTTATTTTGTGATTATAAAATGTTTGTGATTTAACTTCTTAAAATGAGCAAAACTTTTTTAATATTGGTCAGGTTTTAGGTACAGGACCCAAGTATATAAATCATGCAAAAATGTAGATATAAATAATATGATAAATTACATTTAGTGAACACTAACCTCAAGTGTAATTGTTTTTCATGCAAATGTCTGTATTTCTTCCATTTCACATATTTTCAAATGAAACAAATGGCCAATTTCTACATTGTTTGGGTTGCGTAGCCTAAAAAAGTACTAAATAATGAGGTATTTTTATTTTTCATTATTTAATTTTAACTACCAAAACCAAACATGATGCTTCTGAGTGGTGCACTTATACAAGCTTGCTCTCTCTGATGGCCCTCCCTCTCCCCCATCACTGATCAAGTATTCACGATGTAAAATACTAATAAAAGTACACTACAAATTAAACACTTAATATAAAAATAGTAAAAGTACACATCTGGTGTTACTATTCACAACCTAATTGTAGGTGCTACTTACAGTATGTAAAACACACCATACAGCAAGCAAAACTTCCACTAACCTTCACTAAAGCTTCCACCTGATGGAGGAGGATGGGTTTGTTGCAGAACTCCACCAGAGGCTTAGGCACGCTGAGAGTGAGGGGTCGTAATCTAGTGCCATATCCCCCGACAAGAATCAGAGCTTTCATTGTGAAAAGACACACGAGCAGTCAGCAGTGGGTGGATTGGAGCAGGATGCACAGGGGCATCAGGTATTACCAGGTTACACCTGCACCTGTGCTGGAACAGAAGAGAAGTTCAGGTCAAACCTGAACAAACAATCACTGGAAGCATGACGTAAGAAATATGGATGCCATTCATACTACAGGGATGTAGCATACTCTGTGTGCTAGTAGCTGCAATTTTCTTCAAATAATGAATGAGCAGAGATTATGTAAAACCTCTACAAGGTAGAGATCTCCGTCTCGGATTAAATTACACACCATATTTGCTTCTAAATAGGCTTAAGTTCAGGAAGCTTGACTGGCTTGTGGTAGAGAAGCTGATACGAAGGTCCTTCCTTAAAGATTTCCCTGCAGTTTTACAAGAATTTCTACTATTTCAATAATTCAGACAAGAGCAAAAAAGCATATTATGCATTGTTAACTATATTTAGTATTTCATACCAATTTGGAGAGAAAATGAGCATTTCTAGCTGAAGGAATGAAGGCTTGGCTCTAAACTACTGCTAGTCACTGTTTATTTTCCACAACAGCAGCTAACAACTGAGCTGCTAAAATCCTCTGCAAAAGTCGGCGTCTGGTAATAACTACATCCCCTTAAATGTGTACTTTACAAAACAGACTTATTATATAATGTATATTTTAGTAATATTATTATTTGAACAATAACTGAACAAGAAACCCTGATGAAAACAGTAGCCTCTCACCAGTGAATGTCTCACTTGCTAAAGTTGCTAAAGTTGGAGATCCGGTTGCTTGTTAGTCCCAAATTCCCCAGAAAAGCAGATTAATGAACAATTCTGTAACCGCAGAGGAGGAGTACACTTAAAGTAAATACGTACTGTTTTCTAACGGAGCTCCTAAAAGTCACAGACAGGGTAAATTCATTGAAAGTGAAGCAGTTTACTGTTGTGAAAGATCCGGACAGACCAGTGGGCGGGGCCTCGTCATCGTACGTAGTAGGTCAACGGTCAAAGGAACGTACCACCTCCCTTAAGGGAAGGTAGATATGGTATTTGTTTATTATTAATAGTATTAATAGTATTATTATTATTGTTGTTGTTATCGTTGTTGATGTTTTTGTTACTGTTTGATTATGGACAATTATGACCATGTGTTAAAATACCAGTACATTTCACCCCCAAAACAAGCACTTTTAAGGTCATTCCATATCATTATTTAATTTAAACTTTTTTTAAAACTTTATTTTACTCATGATAATAGCATTTCATGTATATATATTACTAACTTACTTGTTCTTCTCTTATATTCCTTTTGCTATAAGAGCTATGTAACACCTAAATCATTCTCATTCGTGGGATAAAAAAGCTTTATTCTATTTCATTCTATTATATTCTATTTCTGATTAGTTATAGCACGGAGTTTCAGCTACAGGCCGTTGAAACATGAGTCGCATCCACCTTCAGTAATGGTATGTTCCGCAGTGTGGGCTTGTGATTTGGCCGCGCCCCATTCGTCCTCCGTCTCAGCCAATCACAAGAGAACAACGTGGCGTGGAAGCAGAGATACAGTGCTGTCAGTCCAGCACGCAGGTGAACACACAGTCTTAAAATCCAGTGGTATTTAACCCTCCTGTCATTTTTGGAGTCATTAGGTGTTTAACGTCCATTAAGAAGTGGTTGTCTTTTTTTGTTTTATATGTAATGACTTTTCCTTAGTTAATAGAGACTACTGGGTAAAAACTTAAATGCACATGAAATGTTTTCAATTTCCTGTATATGTTGTAGGTATCAGACTGAGCCCAGATTCCAAAAACACTTAGGAAAAAAATATATATTTATTTACAATTTACATGATGTAGTCTATATTGCCAAACACATTCCTTCATCTGCATTCACATGCATATGAACTTAAGTAGCATCCTATTCTTAATTTATTGGCTCACCCTTTGCAGCTATAACAGCTTCAACGCTTCTGGGCAAGTTTTCCACAAGGTTAAAGAGTGTATTTATGGGAATTTTTGACCATTCTTCCAGAAGTGCATTTGTGGACACTGATTTGTGAGGACAATGATTTTGGTCTCTGCTCCAAGTCGTCCCAAAGGTGTTCTATGAGGTTGAGGTCAGGACTCTATACAGGCCTGTCTGGACCAAACTCGCTTATCCATGTCTTTATGGACCTTGCTTTGTGCACTGGTGCAATATCATGTTGGAACAGGAAGGGGTCATCCCCAAACTGTTTTATCAAAATTGTGAGCGTGAACGTGTAGAAGCGTCTGCTGCCTGGGTGCTTGTGGCCCTGGAAGGGATTGAAACACCTGAATTGAATCGTTTAGTTGGGTGAGTGAAAACGTATTGATCATTGTGGATGACATTGAGGTAGGATGGTCAATATGTCAAAAATGTCATTTCAGTACTTTCCAATTTCCTAATACAGGAAGTCACAATACTGTATGTACTTTTTCCATCTGGCAAATGTAAATCTCCCTCCAAAGGCCCATGCAACCCCCTGTGTCCTTCCTGGTCTGATGATCATCAACAACAGTGGAGCCACAGTGACATTTGGTGCTTTTTCAAAAGGATTTTGCTACCTGCCTTAGAAAATAGCTGGCAACCCGAGTTTCAAGCAAATGGTGCAATCCTACAAGGTTTCGAGCTATAAGGCCTATGGTTATTACTACATTCAGCAAAGCATTTTTCAATTACATAATAAAAAAGAGACAAAAAAAACTATTTTCTTAAATAAATGTTTTATAACTCACATTCAAAGATGTCATATACTTTTCTTAAAAAAATATCCATCCATGCAACAACAACAAAGGGGAAAGAGACTTTTTTGGGTAATAGATTTTTCTCTATAGGTACTACCTCACGTCTATGGAAAAACCGAGAACATCCGCCACAGAGGAGGCCATGTTGACTTCATCCCGATCCCTTAACTGACACAGACGGCAAATTCCCTTTTCACTTGTCACGGATTCTTTCGCCTGCTCTGGCACAGAACAGATGTTTGAGCCCCAACAGATCAGCACCAGCAAAAAGTCCTGGTGGTGGTGTTGCTGATCTGGGGTCAGTTTTGCACTTCTTCACTATAGTGCATTAACCTTTAAAAGAAATTGATCTAACATGCTAACAGGGCTTACAGTGAATGGAAGCTAGCCACCCGTTAATATGACGGCATTGCATAATGCTAACTGGTAGCCACTGGCTTCCATTTACTGTTAGCATCATTAGCCTCTGGTAGTATTCCTTTAAAAATTCACAACCTCAGAGTGGGGCAAATGACCTAGATCTGTACCAGTAAACAGGAGAGAATTTCTTCAGACATCCTAACTTGGTTTTAAGTGAGTGCAAACACATTTCAACAAATAATCATTGCAAGAATATGTGCAGTAAAATTGACTGTTTATGTGAGAGTAAGCATATCACACCATTGGCATTTATGCTTGCAATTCTTTTTAACCATTTCAGCATCTGTGTCCTTTTTGCTTGGTGAGTTTATGGCTGAAAATTGATTTTGGGGTGGGTAGTAATACCCACATGAATTCCCAAGAGCTCTGTTGGTCTTTGGTGGAGCCAATAGATAATTTCTTTACAGAAATGACGTTCACAAGATAATATAGAGTCCATAACCCTAATCTAGACACGTTATGGCTGATGAGTCATTGACTAAAAGAACAGTAGAAGCAGGACCTCTACAGTAGCGGGGGATATCACAATATAATACCAATAACGGTAATATCAATACAGAATGCAAGAACTGCATTTAATTACAAAAATATGGCCCAATGGGGCCTGTGATGTGCCAGAGAGGGAGAGGGGGTGGGATCCACTGGTCATCAAAAAGGGCAATGGCTACAGTGCAACTGTTTCACCTACACAGAGAACACCCTAACCACGTTTAACTACAAGGAGACAACTCTCCACCCACAGCGACGGCAAGAGGACATGACGAGCTAAAAGGTGAGGAAAGGTGACGTTACTTTACAACGTTCTTCATGTTTTTAATCTCCTCTGAATTTAATTGCTACATGTGCCGATGGTGGACAAAGGTTCACTGTGAGCCGGTGCGAATAATTTATGAACGGTTACAAATAATAATAATGATAATAATAAAACATAGGGGAAAGTTAACTCAAAAGGACCATGCTGTTGTATGCGTTCATAACACAGTCTACAGTGCAAAGGATGGTATACTTTCAGCATAACCATAAATGACAGAAAGAGCTTTAAAACAACACGGGTGCCGTAAAGGGCTACAGATACACTGTACACTTTCCCACAGGCAGGCCAATACCTGCCAGAACTACCATAAACAGAAGACTTTAATACAAAACTAAAAGGCAAAATAAAAGCAAAAACAGCTAAAATGCAATGTTTACTCTGAAGACACAGTAAAAAAGAAAAAAAGAAATCAAAAAGCAAACTGGATTTTCGTACAGCAAGGCTATGGATGGTGACTGAAAGAAAGTGGGCCAGGCCCAGGAAGCCACCCACCCCAAGAAGCCACCCACTCTGAAGTGGATAAGATTCCCACAGACACAGTAAAAAAAAGAAAGAAAGAAAGAAAAAAAATAAAGAAAAAGAAAGAAATTAAAAAGCAAACTGGATTTTCGTACATCAAGGCTGTGGATGGTGACTGATGCTAAAAGGTGGGATTCACCTTCTTTTTGTCAAAGAAAGTGGGCCAGGCCCAGGAAGCCACCCACCCCATTTTACAGTAACGCTTTCGCAAACAATAAATGAGCAAATAGCACTCCCTTTTTTAAGCCCCTGTAGGAATACTGATGTGGGGATTATGACATTTACTCCCCAGCCACCACATCTCTATCCTCCGTACACACATTTAGTTACATACAAAACACAAAGACTGACTAATGGACAGATTGACAGATGGACACTTTCCCTGCATCGACCCCCAAACTGTAAAGAGGACCTGACCCTGGACTTGCCCTGAGCTGTGGCTGCCTGCTTAGAAATCCTATCTTGACTGCAATTCTTCGGTTGGCCACATGGTGGCGACGAATCCACAGGACGCACAAAAAAATTCATACACCCGCTCTTGTTTCGAGGAGGCCGTTTCCTGCCATTTCTGTCCTGAAGGTGGGGGCCGAGTAAAGTCCCTTGCAAAGGTCACCTCCATTTCCCCCCAAAGCTTCGTGGTTTGACCGCTAGTATCCAAAAGAACTGGAGGCTGTTCCTCTCTGGTTCCTACATGTACCAATGTGCTATTCTTTCACAGAAAAATGTAAATACTGCTTTCTGTGACCACATCAATAGTACTGTAATATAGAGGATACGAGAGGAAGGAAGGAAGAGAGTTTTCCACCTGAGTGGGCGGAGACGAAGTGAGTGGGGGAGGCTTAGGCTACTGGTTCTCCTCCCGGATTGCTTCCAAGATGTTGATGAGGCTCTCCAGTCCAAATACATAGCCCCTGTCGGGTCCATCGTGCACCGTTTGGTCGTCGCGGAAGCCTTTGTAGGTGCTGTGGGCGAAGTCTATCATTCGCACGTCCACGCTTGGTGGCTGTGGGGCGCGTCCATGTGGATCTGAGGGTGGTGGAGGGGGAGGGGGAGGAGAAGTAGGAAGGGAAGCGTGCTCTTGGATGAGCAGGGATGGGTCTGGGGCAGTCTGGCCAGCCAAGGGCTCCTTCTCCGAGGGAGGCTCAGCTGGCTCGGGCTCCTTGCCCTCGTAGATGATGAGCAGTGAACTGGAGTAGAAGCGGTAGGAGGCCTGTCGCTCCAGGACGGCCTTCAGGCTGCGCAGCTTACTGAGGATGGGCTCAAAGAGGTCCTTGCGCAGCTGGGCGCCATTGTGCATGAACTGGTAGAGCGCATGGCGGAAGCCCTCGATGGACAAACCACGACCATAGTACTTGTTGCGGCACAGGTAGTGACCGGTGTTCATCTGGTACACCTGCAGGGCAAACAAGGATAATGATTAGACCTTCTTTATTTTTGGGGGGATGGTACACTAGATTCTTTATATTTGCTCAGCTTGTATGTATCCAACATCTAAACAACAGTGTGCAGGAGAACCTACGTCAGAAAGGGAGCAGGGTTCTCCAGGTTGTGCGAACAATATACCACATGGGAATTTGTGTTCTACCATACCTTTAGCATTAGGTTTTATGTGAAGGGTAACAGTGTTTACCACTAGAAAGTGTTTACGTTTTGTTTTTCCACCTGACCCATTAACGGTCTGCACTATTTCTAGCTTCACTCACTGTCTTGGAATGCTTGGCATCCTGGCAAAAAGGGTAACAAAATGAAGTATGGATACTGAGCTATGGTAGGTCACTTGGCAATGGAAATGATGACAAACATCCATAACAGTGCCATACCACATGGTGGAAAAGAGTTTTTCTGTAGTTTATTACTGTAGGTTTCCCCAGAGTGCTTGTGCTTGGACGCCCACATTAGCAATAATAATAAAAGGATTTGAGGGTAAGAAGCTCCATGATACCTTCACTAGTCATTATAATGCAAAATATTCTGTACACATTCAGAGCATAAAGGGTTTTTTTACGCTTTGCTCCCATGCTGAACATGATAGTCTGTGAAGTTCTTAAATGACGTTCATTTTACTCCACTGTAATCACCAATCCTAACCCTAACCCTGCAGATAGTCAACTGTGCATCACCAATTTAAGTATCTGACCTCTGGAAGAAAAGCAATTTGGGAATTTTTAGCCCTTGTTGATAAGTGAAAAGCACAGATAAGCAGTAGAGACCCAAAGTGTGACCAAAAACCAGAGCTTTTCTATTACTAGGAAGAAAAGGACCAACACAATGCATCATCTTAGACATTGTACCAGCATCAAGCTTTATCTGGAACAGTAGAGCTTCACTGCAGGCCTTTCAATGCAGACAGAAGGTAAAGTTAAGATGATGTACCAGAGAACAACGCTCAGCACGACTACAGTGAAGTGGGCAGCTATAATGGGAGAAATGACACTCAGCCCAAGGGCCTCATTCCTCACCTCACAGCCCATGTCAAGGCTCTAGAATTAGAAAACAGGAAAGCCATTAGTGAAAGCCACTTCCTGCACAGAGCCTGACCAAAGCAGCGAACTGTTCTCTACAAAGCAGCGAACTGGGATTAAACACTGCATGCCAGCATTTAACAGGATACGCATTTTGTTGGCCATGACCTAGTAACTGTCTACCCCCCTGAAGTTATTTTACAGCACAGACCCAAAGTTTTAAGCACACAGATGCATATACAGTAGAATTACATTCCTAACAGGTTACTACGCACTGAACTAAGCACTTCTTTTCAACTAATTTGCAAGTGGGTCTTAAGGGGACCGGGAGCGAATTTGTTTAAGTAAATATTTTGTCGACTTGTGTTAAAGACTCATGATGAAACATTAAGCAAGAAATGAACAACCTGGAGGAAAAATCTATTCTTATATCTATCTATATATTATCCATTTTTATTTACTAATATACCCACAGTAATATTGTTTGATTTTTTTGCTTATTTTACATTCATTTCATGATTTTATTTTTGTATTAGAGCTGCACTATATGGACAAAATATCAGTATTGCGATTATAACAGCCACATACAGTGATTGCAATATTTTTCAATATAATTTAAATCATGTAACCAATTAAAAAGGCTTGATGTAGTGAAAATATTGTTTAAGCTTCACAATCTACATCCGCAAACCCACACACACACACACCAACACAGTCCATATATGGAAAGTAAGCTTCAAAAACTGTACATTAGTTTGTGCGTCACAAAACCCAACACATATTTTTAGTTTATTCAAGCTCATTCGCAAGAAAGTTCTAAGAAGTTGGGTTATTGTTTAGAGGCTCATTTGCATACTCCAGTCTTGACTATTGACCAGGTGATTGATATTGTGATGATGTACAGAGAACATACATAGTTTGGTCTCTTGTTTTAAGGTGTCTTTGAGGGCCTTGAAATGAATCTATAAATAATGTATTATTATTAACATGAATATAGTAATTTAAATGAAAATTCTATTATTCCCATAAAATCAAGCTCCTGTAATTACTTTCATACATCATGAAAGGGATAATGAATTGTGAGATGGCTGATTTGCGCCAAAAGGAAAATAACTTTATTAAAGCATTTATATTAATCAATTTTATTGCAGTTTCGCGGCTTGCACTAAGAAGAAAAAAAATCCAATAATGCCACACTGTTGGGAACACCTTCCCATTAAAATTCAATGGAGCATTCTTTGGTATTCTTTGGTAATCTTCTCCTTAGTTATGTAAGATCTTTTCAGTGTGGAAAATGGAACAAGAAATTTTTTTTTCATATATATACATATTTGTTTTAAAAACGGGAATGTTTGGAGCTCCAAACTACCAGTTAACAAGCATAATTATAAAGAATAGGATGTAATTACACTCTATTAAACTGAAATTTAGATTAATTGTTCGTTCATATATTCTGCCTAATGCTTATACTCTGAATCTGCACGGTCCTACAAAAGCAGTTCAGTTCATGAGTCAAATATCTGCAGTGTGAACAGTTACACTCACCTGCATCCCACACACTCGTACACCCAGAGTGGCAGAGGTGCTCTGCTCACACTTCTTCATCTGGCGAGCAGCCTTCTCCTCAGACGCATCATCACCGTGCTGCCGAGTGCCCATCTTCAAGTCTAGTATGCAGGGGTAGCTGAAATGGTGCACCACGTTCTCAAGGAGAAGAAATTCTGAGAGGATTCTGGGTCAAGGAGCTCTTATACAGACAAGAAAGTGCAACATTAAAGCAAGAGAGATGCCTTCACACACACAGAACCAATATTCAGATTTGAAACATGCATTAAAAGGCTAAGTTCCAGAAGTGGGCTTTTCTTTTCGATTCCATCTTTGCAACATGCGAGCATCACATCATTGGTCCTTAATTCTAATGCTGCATAATTCTAGCAGCAGGCAACTACTAACACAGTTCTCCACTAACCTACATACTCTTAGTGATCACTTCATTTAGAAATGAGAACATGCCAGCACCCATTTCAACTGCGCCTTCAGGGGCACTTTGACAAAGTTAAATTATCTTCTGCCATCCCAAACGGTACCTTCAGTCAAAGTGCATTTACTCATCTGGGGGATGTAGAACTTGAGTAAATTAGCAAGGTGCAGGGTGGTCACCTGTATTCATTTCCTCCTTTCTCCTCCAGATAAAAAAGCCAGGAATGTGTTAGAACAGCGGAACATCTAATCTGGCCCATCTCTAGTTTCTGCAGCTGTGTAGGGCATTATGTTTGCTTTTGACAAGCAGGGCTTCAGGGCTGGAGTCAGCTTCACTTGGACAATAGCAAGGGACCACCTGGTACACGATGACCTTGATCCCCAAGTTCAGCAGAATTGGATTTTAAAGGCAATCTACAGGGAAAGAACAACTAGAGGCTTTCACTCTGTGTTCTCTTTGCAGCAAAATACCAGCGGGACATGAGGACCTGGTACTCTGGAGGAAACGTGTACATTCATTTTAACCCCTGGAACACAGTCTGTTACAGAAACTACCAAGGGGACTGCAAGGGTGGGGGGATTTCATCAACAACTGTTTGTCCCTTCTCTTTGTGGCCTATATCTGTCTGATATAAGACACTATGGAATGGCATCACATGGTTAAGATGGAAATTCTCCATCACATACCACAAGACAAGATGAGAATACACAATATACATCAACATTTTAACACGCATAAATGTTATATTTCTTATTTCTCTATTGTGCACTATTTATTGTTTGCTCTTAAATTGCTTTTAAATTGTTTTTAATGTGTGTTTATGTATCTGGGGGTCACGGGTAGCATTTCAATACACATCATGCGGTGTATGTGACAAATAAAATTAATTTTAATTTTGGATTGAAAAGTTCTAAAAAAAAAACCCAATAAAAACCCAAAAAACCCAACAACAAATATTTAGAATTTTATTCTAGCCTGCTTTGCTATGAATCAGCAATAATTATGCTCACTGTAATGACGTATGTAAGTATTGACAATGTCTACAAAATACTGAAATAAAGCATTGTTGCCCACAACTAGATCACATCACCCTCAGTTCTACCATCATTCAAACTATAAGCCAAACATTTTCTTCTTTTCAGGGTAAAAACAGAGTCAAACACGTCCTATAGTGTAAAACATTGTCAGCGATAGATCATTACAGAGCACTTAAAGTTCTTCACAGACAATAAACTATGCTGACATATGCCTGTGGCTCTTTCTACTTCCCCTGCGTCCCATAACGGATGAGCTGAGAGTAAAGCAGGATACTGTAGAGCTTCCTCTCTTTCGACTCCGAGCGCATACGGCTGAGCTGCTGCTTGTGGCAGCGCAAGCTCCATGGGTTGTGGCTGATTTTCTCTGAGCTCAGGCCACTGTTGCCATCCAGCATCTGGAAGGGCACATCTGAGTGGATCTGGAGGTCCAGCCTTGGGCTCTTCAGTTCCTGCAGACTGAACACAAAGAAAATGCAGACATGGTTATCCTGACCATGAGCAGTTTAGTACACTAAACTACTAGGTCATTAGAGGTCACACTCCCTCAGCAGATATGTCTTTTTAAGTTCACAGTGCTACATTATTTTCCCAATTGGCATTTGGCTACATTTACACTTCATTCTTCCTGTATGCAGGTAAAAAAAAACTGAAGCTAGCACTTTGGAGTTAGCCACTCATTTGAGTGATTTTTGAGGGCCACACTTGTGAAAAGTGAATGTATGTAATAATTGTTATTACCGTCACCACAGAAATGTAAATAGCACCATCGTATTCTGTTTTGCTCTGGGTTTATACGTTCTTGGCTTAAACTGAACAGACCAAATTACCAATTAAAATTCTAATAAAAGGTGTTGTCACAATATTGAAAATATCAATTATCAACAATATTTTTGATGCCATATATCAGGCAGCAACAAAGTTGATTGGCAAGCTATTGAAGTCCCTTTTTTGCTTTACAGCCTTACAGCCACAAAAATATTTCTTAATCAATGCAACTTTCAACTGAAATATATCACAGGTACAGTTCAAAAGCAGAGCTGTCAAGTAACGAAGTACAAATACTTTGTTACCTTACTTAAGTAGAAATGTTGATTATCTATACTTTAGTGGAGTAATTATTTTTCAGACTACTTTTTACTTCTACTTCTTATTTTTTCACGCCATT
>JBBIGC010000131.1:6600758-6614424 GCA_037576955.1 Lepidarchus adonis | reverse complement strand
CTACAGAAGTATTTTTAAACCCTAGTATCTATACTTCTACTTGAGTAATGAATGTGATTACTTTTGACACCTCTGTTCAAAAGAAAATATATAAAAAAAAAAAATAAAAAAAAATCTAAAACAAGACATACTGAGATGAATAAAGTCTGATTTCGGTCTCACATTACCATAATGCTCCAGGATCAGCTGTATTTATGCTTAACTAATTACATTGATCACAGGTGGAAGCCAGTAACCATGGTCTGCAATGAAAATAGTGGTTACTTACACCTGATTGTGTTTACAAATATTGTTTAGGATGTGGGTGATCCTTTATGTCACGATTTCCTTTTTTTTCCCCTTCTAAACTGTAGTTGTGATATAACAACAACAACAAACAACCAACAACCAACAACAACAACAATTAATTATTATTTGAATTTATATAGCGCCTTTTTCAAACTCAAGGTCAAAATAAAAATCAAAAAACAAAAAATAAATTGACACAGTTAAGACAAAAACAATGACAAACAAACAGCAGAATTAGGAAAGAGTGAGTAGTGGAATAGCACAGACTAAATAGATATGTTTTCAACTGAGTTTTGAAAAGAGACAAAGAGGACGATATCGTTCACTAGGATGTTATAGATTGCATTGAGAAAGTAAAGCAAGAAATAAATTGATTGTGTGTTTATATTTAAGGCTATAAAGGAAAAAAATATATATACAGACATAGATTCTAGTATTGACACGGTCCTAGATTTAGGTATTCATGCTTGATGGTGTTAAACATGAGTGAGTATTTGATTCTAAACATGGCTTTGTTGTAAACAGCTGCTTTAGCAAAGCCTTCTCTCAGTTTGCTTTGCATGCACCAGATGCCTTCTCGCCTTAGTACGTGACCAGACTCAACTGGCCAGACACTAATACTGATGAATCTCTGTGCTTAATGCAAATGTAATGACCCACATTCACATTCTGTACACTTAGACCTTCCCATAGCATATTGCTGTTTGTGTGATGCAAAAACTGAAAACTAATTTCCAAGGTACTATATTGCATAACTAAGAACTGAAACACAGCAAAGTGACTATTTGTCTTTGTGAACACACCCCATCATACAAAGTCTACCACAACAACAAAATGATGCACTTCAGTCACGCACTGTTGCAAAGTAATACATGTTTTCAGCTGAAAACCTGAAATCTGCATTGTACATGCTTCTGTAGCATAGCAACTACTTTACCACAAAGAATAAGAAGGTCCTTTCTGAACATTGTGGACATAACGATTTGGTATTGTGTTGCACTATTGTGGCTGAGCTGAACCACAAAAAGAAATAACAAAACATGAATTGCCTGAGGTGATTGTATCACATCATCCTAGAGGCTTGTGTAGTTACATAATAGCCACAAAGCATCATCTTTCGCTCACACAAAGGACAATATCACAACTTATTTCAAACACATGGAGGCTGTAATGATCTACAGAGCTTCTCTATTGGTCTGGCCTGCTTTAGCTGTACTAATCAATAAAAAAGGGGAGTAGAACACTTGCACAATTCAACTAAATTGCACCACTGTGGTCGTGTCATTTTCTTTCTTTCTTTTATGCCACATCCATCACATACAGCACCAATCAAAAGTTTGGGCTTAAGAAGGAAATTTAAGTGTCGCTCATCAGCTTTCTTTTGGGTAACAGTCTTCAACTGGGGAGGGTGGTATTAAATCAGATTAAAGTGGAAAAGCAGGGACCACAAATCAATGATGATTTGTACAATTGAAATGGTACATACAATGAAATAGTACGTACATGATGGCAATGCTGGTAAATACATGTCTGTAATGCTGATGCTCAACCCTAATTCTGATTGTGTTGACACTTTACACTGATAATGCAGCTATATTTGGCCACAGACATGCACTGGGAGTCTTACTTCTCACTGCTGTCGCTCTCATGGGCTGGTCGGTCCTCTTTGTGTTCGCTGCTGGAGCGATGCAAGCTGCGGCGCGAGTGCTTCCGCCGTGGTTGGTCCCTCTCTGGCAGTTCTTCATGGTCCAGGCCCTCGCTTTCCACATACGGGTACGCTACCAGGTTAATGTAGCCGTCCAGATCCCCCTCAAAGCACACCAGGACCACACCTGCACAGGACAAGCAAAGACTATTAAATGGGTTGTGATTCAGTCTTAAACTACACTGAGGAGGTAACAGACAGACATGCTAATGTGGATTGACACTGTGTGACATTTATGTATAAAATGGAGATCCATCCATTATCAGGGAAGCTGGAAGCTGGAGCCAAACCCAGCAGACAACAGAGACAGAAAACCATGTGTAAACTAATCAGACAGCAGGAGAAAGCCAGAGGAAACCCATGCAGAGAGCTTGCAAACTCCATGCAGAAAGGCACCCGCAGACACTTTGTGCTAAAAATAGAGAAATAATTATTATTACTGCACTCAAAATAAATGGGAAAAAAATTGTGCACTAGAGGTGGGAGATAAAAATATATCATTTTGTGAATTTCCTCCGATACGTGCGGTCACAATGATATTTTTTTTATTAATAAAGAGCCATATTTTTTAAAACAAGTAGAAATGTGCTTTATTCAGTGTCTTTCACACTGTAGTACTGCAAGTTCAGTTAAGCAACACTAACAATGCTTTGAAGTTTGACTGTGTTTAAGTACTGATAATATGATACGATTAGAAAAACAAACTGCAGCCACAATTTATCATGACATGATCATCATATTGCCCAGATCTTGTCAGAAGAGAATCAGAAAAACATCAGTGTGCTTAAAAATAAGACTCACGGAGGATATTGACTGGACAGAGTGGCAAGCAACCAAGCCCTGAACTGGGCATCAAATTCGAGACACTAAATATAGAAATGTGAGGATAAATAATCTAAAATGTTGCCTGGCGAGTGAATAAACATTTGAAACATTTACGACTTCAAATGGAGTCGCCACAAACAGCTTGGCTTTGAGTCGGGGGGCATGGATTCCCGAAAGAATGGTGACGTTTAATACATGACATCAGTCTGATTGATGGAGCAGTAAAAACGATTCACGTCAAGAGAAAGGAGAGAAGCCAGGGTGCGGTGGGCGATAGGGACGGAGAAGGAAACAGAAGAAGGTGGTAGGAGGGGGCCAATATTCATGCATCATCCTGCTGACTCGTGGCTACAGGGTTGCCTTTTTAGCTCTCTGATCCCTCCTTGGTGATGTCAGCTTGGTTACTGGAGCTAATGAATGAAGACAGTGCTGATGTCAGAGCAGCCCAGCCTACAGCAGGACCGGTGTGTGTGCGCCAGTGTGTGTGTGTGGCGATCAAGTCAGTTTATGAGCCAGCAAAATAAAGCTCCCGCAACACTGTGCTAATTCAGGAAGGGCTCAGTTTAATGGGCATTAAGGTTTTAGCATTTGGCTTGTTTTGCAGACGCCTTAAAGATGCAGGACTCTCTGCATAGGGCCATCCTACACAAACAATGGTAGGTGAATTTAGCCTCCACATATAGAGGTTATGAGTTTGCACAATAAACCATTATTCACTATCATTACCTTAAACACTGCTATCCTAGATAGATGCCATATGCAAAAGACTTTCATAGATTGTTTAAAACAATGTATTAACAGAATCAAAGTGATTATGTAGCAGAATGATACTTTTTTGGGTTGAAGTCCTTCCCTACTGTATATAGATTTGTGGAGGAGGTGGGAACTGATCACGATGTTGGGCTCAGCATTAAGAAGACACCATTCAAAAATGTCAGAATTAGTGACTTGGTTAGTTCTTGGTACAGTATAATAAATAATTGACAATACAGTCTATTAAAATAAGAACAGAAATTATCCCAAGAACAGAAAAATCTAAAAAAAGCTCTGAAGTACGGAGTAAGCCTGAGGTTTCTTCTGCATTTTAACAATAATAGTACACAACTCTCTGTATGTAAACACAAAAAGGAAATGGAGCAAGGAAGATTCCAGAACTCTTTTCCTTGGCCAGATTTCCATAAGAGATTTCAGTAGAACTGGCTCAGACACACATCATGAGTGGACGGATGGCGGGATGCTTTCTAATGGAAACCAAATGTTCTAGAAAAACACAACTAATGAAAAAGCCTTTAACATAATGACAAAACCATTACACACCTTCAACAAAGGCCATCTGAAAGTGGTTTCCCAACTAGGCTTTCAGCCTGAAAAGGCATTTGCTTTCACTTCCAACATTGTAGAGCCGTTTAACACTCAAAGGCAAAAAAGCTAAATCATTTGGCTGCATGTAGTAATGGAACAAAACTCCAGCCATGGGGGCACACCTCAGTGGCTCATGCCCCTCCTCTAACCGCAACCACCCACTTTCATCTATTTATAGCTCTTTACTCCATTTCACACATACCTTTAAGGTTTGCGACCAATTCTTCCAAGCTCACCCTCATGCACAAACAATGCCAAGCCTTTAGCTCATGGGGACAGCCCTATTTTTAATCTCCTGCACAGCAAAAGGATGGATTCTAACGGATGGAAAAAACAGGACCTGTGGGCTTGCTCAAGCTCAGCCAGAAATAGGCGACAGGAGTTTTAAGATGTATGTATTTATTTACTCCAATGGAAGCATGAGGCAAGTGTCGCTTCATATGGAAAGCATGTCATGAATCTAACACAATGTCACTGAGGTGGGGAGAGGCCTAGTGCTAAATGGGCTTTGAGAGACAAGCTTTGATCAATGTCATGTATGCTTCCGTGTTAAGGACAAACAATTGGCACATTTTAAGGGGACAAACCACACAAAAGCACGCACAACAGGAGCAGAAAGACTGGACCTGAATTTGAACACAACAAACTTCTACAAGCTATGCTAGCAATTTCAAGAACTAAAGTACTAAACAGCAGCAAAGCTACTTGAAATAAAATAGGACTAAAACACCTATAAATATTTACATACGTCTTATGTATTTGGGGCACAACACAATTAGTCTACGTTGCATCTGCAACCATCATGATCAGTGCTTTCCTTACCAATTTCCTCTGTAATCCAAGAGAACAATGCCATATTTTGGACTTTACAATGAATGTAATTAGACCTATACACCAAAATAAAAGCCTATTAAATCCCATTTTAATTAGAAAATATAGATACTTAGAATGGCAGCATCAACATAATATTGTTGTTGTTTAACAGTGTAAACTATTTCTACTTTTCCCATTCCACCTCCTCTATACATTACTACCGAATACATACATATATTTAATAAATTAACATCTAGGTCTGTTATTTTTACTGTTATTTGTAACACTTTTACTGGATTGAGGGTTTTACACAGAACACATCATGCCAGACTACCAGTTAATTGGTTGCTTTTGATTGGTCTTCTACAGGCACATCCAAGCTCCATATTACTTCTTGACATCTCCCACATAGTGTTGATAAAATACTGGAAAATAGTCAGATTATCAGAATAAAGGGCTGCCAAACTCTCGTCCAGGAGAGCTACCACCCAGCTGAGTTGAGCTCCAACCCCTAAACCAGGAAACAAAAGCCTTTGCGGAGTCAGAATACAAAAGTCAAGTGAGCAGGAACTTCGCTCTTCAGGATGTGAGGACTCCAGGACTGGGACACCCCGGGTTAAAGGGTTAACAGTTTGAGCACTTGTACCAAAAGCTGTTGAACACGAATTAAGCTAGACTACAAATCGTTGTCTCCCAACACAGTAGACTCTGAGGTGGGGAGATACCACTGCCTTATCAGCAAGAACCTAGATAGTCAGCTAAAGCAAAGGCAATTGCAGAGCTTTTATTAGGCACAGTGATTGATGGCAATATGCTGGTACTCTTCACAAATAGAGAGGATAACAATGAGGATCACATTGCAGATGAACAGCGGAGTGTTCTCCAAGTGAAAATATCAGACACTACAAGGGCTGGAAAAGCCCGACAGTTACACAGTCAAATTCCACCCAGGTTATAGTCATCAGTCATCAGGCTCTGCTTTGCCTCAGCTGCTCTGACAATAGATGTCATAACGTCTCTATGCAGTGCACCTGTCCCGGGGATCTGTTTTCTGTGGTTGCAAAAGCAGAGCAGCTTTGGCCCTAACGAAACCATGATGATGAGCAGCAGACCACAGGAAGTGTTTTAAAGATTAATGATCACTTCTCGTCCCCTGCGTTACTGCAACACAGCCGCCCCTGATCCTTTCTGCCTTATGCCTCTTAGGCCCATGGAAAATAGAATTTGCCTCAATTTTTTGACATGGTATGTAACCATAGTGAAACTTAACGTTCACATTTCAGTGGTGCATACATGGAGCATTTATGGGGAAATTCTGTAGCAAAAAGTCAACTGAGGTTCTTTTTGTGAACCCCTGCATTCAGCTAACGGAGTTCAGCCACTTCAGGCCAAAATTGCTTCTGAATAAAGCTCAATAAAATGCAGCCAATGAGAACAGAGCATTTGGCTTTATAGACTGATGTAAATAAATGGCTGTTAAATTAAGGGATAAAAGTTGAAAAACAGGTCATTATGACAATTTTGGTACAGATGAGTATAATAAATGGACTCCAGGGAAAACAGGAGAACATGGGCCCTTTTAACATCATCATACAGCAGAGTGGGATGTACTCCGCAGCTGAGTAAAGACGTACAGCAGGGTCAGCTGTCAGCAAGCAGCAGTGGAAATGGTAGGTGTGTAAGGGCAGCACAGGAAATGAGCAAAGGAAGCAGAGACTTCATGACATTTGCGTAAAAGGGACCATGCACTTTAACAACCGTGTGTGTAAACATGCCGTATTTAGCCAAGAGGCTCATTCTCCCCTGTGCTCTCAACATCTGCTGTCCCTTATAGCTGCTGCTGTAAGTGTCTAAAAATGACCCCTGGTGTGCCAAGAGGGATTACAGTTGCAGCAGCTCAGCAGCTTTTAATGTGAATCAGACACTGATTAAACAGATTTAAGGCCGAGCAGACACTACAGGACTCCCACACAACATTTATGACTTTTTTGTTGAAGTTGATGAAATCTGCTAAATTTATTGTATGTCTCTTTATATCTTTACACGGAGAAATCTGACAAAGCACCATACATTTACATTTATTCTGATGCAGAGTGACAGGCAAGGTGCTTTGTTGTTTAGAGAAAATCTGTCCCTATACCTAAGCTTAAGATCAGCTAGTTCATCAAGATCAAACCGGAGCAGAAGCTAGTCGTTCCATGGAATCTTTATTTGTTCGTTGTAAGAAAGTTTTATTCTGGGACATGTTACTGATCAAGGTGCGATGTGAAGAGGTGGGTCTTCAGTCGTCGGGCTGAGAATGATGCTCTAAGAGAGTGAGGTGTGATTTCATAACCTTGTTGATTCTCTAATCTAGTATCATACCAGCAGGTATTTTGCAACAAAGATTACTATTGTTTCACATTAGGGCACTGCTGCAATTTTGGCCCACTCTACCATCTTGTTTATCCTCACTATATCCTTAGTCACCTTAGTTTTTAAAAAAGTGATTATTTGTCGTCTCTTACTTGTATTATTGCTTGTAATACTTGTATTATAATTTGTTCCTGTTAAACGTACATGTTCTGGGAGGACAGTAAAGAATCCTTATCCTTATTGTAGCAAACAAAAAATATAAAATAAAATAAATAAATAAATGAAAAAATAAATAAAGCCCTTTTTCTACTGATAACAATTCGCTCCTTTGCACATCCCTTGACTGATTTATCTTTGTTCATTGACTAATTGAAAACCTATACCTACATTTTTTGCAAAAGAATGTGTCCTATACACATACCGGGATTGGCTGCATGGTCATATTCAATGGATTCAAGACTTTGTCAACTCTATGTCCCTGCCCTACAACTAAACAAAACCATCCCTGTGTGTCCATTATCTAGTGCCTTACCTTTGTATTCTGGAGTGAACTCCTTCATCTCGGGCGGCAGCGATTCGTAAAAACGCTGCTCCCGGCTGATGAGTGGCTTGCAGACGGTGTGGTCATCGTATCGCATCATGCTGGTGTGGCCGCCCACCTGGTGAACGAACGGCTCCAGTGGCACGCCACCACGGCTGCCCTGGTCCTGGCCTGTGCTGTGCTTGCCCGCCTCCATGGTGTGCGGGACGCACATGGCGTTGGCCGAACGCGTGGCGCCGGGGGCATGGGCTCGGGCGCGCAGGCCAGGCGAGCGCGGGGTGCAGGGGGGCGGCTGGGAGCGCACGCTGCCACCGGGAGGGGGAGGAGCCAGTCCGCCGCCAGCCACGCTCACCAGCCAGCCAATCAATCCCAGAGAGCACTGGGACACTCCCCTATAGATGTCTCCTGAAGGAAGAGAAAGAGGAAGAGACAAAGCTTTAGAATTAATGAACACAAACAGAGCCACACAGAAAGAAGTGATATGTACCTTGTCTAAAACATAAGTGTTTCAGTCACAACTATTGCTAAAAGTGATACAAAATGAAGTATATATCCATGCAATCTCCACAGAGAAACAATTCAAGTAGGTCATGGGTCATGGAGAAGAGCTCAGCAACTATTGTGGCACCACAAGAACTTCACTGTGCTGTTGTGCACAAAATGTGGTCAGGTGAGAGATCTCCAGAGGGCTGGCCCCAACTGAACACCTATGTAATGAACTTAAATTTTGATTGTGAGCCAGGCCTTCTTGTCCAACATGGTCTTTTAACATAAAATTTCCCACAAACAATAATCCATTACTCTAGAATAGAGGTTGTTCTTGCCATAAAGTGACAAGCGCAAGTAAATGGTGGTCAGGTGTCATAGTTTTGTGTCATACAGACTATGTACAGACCAGAGTCCCTCAGGGTCTGTAACACCAGGGTACGAATGTTTTATGAATCAGTGCCATCTTCTATGCCGTGGTGCTGGGGGAGCAGTTTGAAAGTAGCCGATAAGAAAAAGCTAACCAAACTGATCAAGAAAGCCGGCACTGTTGTAGGAGCAAAACTGAATGTACAATAAAACGCTGCTGCTGTTTCACTGGTTTCAATGTGCAATAACTGACTCACTATTCAACTTGGACTTAATGTGCAATACCACTGCTGCTTAGTGCTTTATTATTTATACTATTTATCTTTTCAGTTCATTTTATTTTAGTTCTAACTTATTTCTGTCATTTTATCTTACTTAGCTATTCTAGCACTTTCCTTACTGTACCTTAATTTTGTGTCTGTTTGTCTTCATGTGCAGTCACTGCAAAAACGATTTCCTCCAGGATAATAAAGTTTTTCAGATTCAAGCTTATATATTCATATTTTAAATGGCCTTTTAATCACAGATTCTAAAAAATGTAGTGCTTGTTGTAAGAAAAATCTCATACCTGTGAAATACAATTTAATTTCTTAAGAGACATTTTTAATTCATTACTCCAGCCGTCATGAAATGGGCAAAAGATGAAAGGCAGCTGCGATTTTCAAATGAAAACTTTATCTTCCCGTCTATCAACCTACCTAATTCTATTAGGGTTGCACAATATGGACAAATTAATATTGTGATTATTCAGATTTTTAAAAATTATGGTATTTTTCTATATATTTAAGGGTTCATATCACATTTCTCCAATTAAAAAGTTTTGTTGTATGCAGGAATTGTTAAAGCTTCACAATGTCCCCACCCCCATACAGGGGGTCCTTGTGTTACGTCGCACTCAACATCTTTTCGTGTTGCTTCTTTGGAAACTTCATTATGGTTCCCAAGTGAAAGGCAGACTCTACAGTAAAGGTCAGAAACTGTTTCACTTCATTACTGCTGTGTATGTGATCCTTGTGTTTATTTTACCTGCATTCTCGCCGCTAACGAACTACAATTCCCAAAAAGCAACTTTTTCCACTTCTTTTCTGCCTGTATTAACAACCCATTTTCCCGCACCAGACACTGCATAGACCACAATGCATTGCTCCCCATTAAACACCACATCCCACATCAAGTGCATAAGGGACAGACTCGTGTTTGATATATGCATGGTACTCATTTTGAATGATGTTTATTAAATATTTAATAAATATGTGTCATCATTTCATGCATGAGTTCAGAATTACAGCGAAATTCATGTTACGTCGCAAATCGAAGGAACGAGCCCCAACATAACACGAGGACCCCCTAAGCTTTAAAAACTGCCCACTTTCAAATAACCATTTTTGTGAGGTCGCAAAACCAACACATACATACAGCTCTTTTTAAATACAACTTTGATTGGTTAGAAGCTCATTTGCATATTGCAACCTTCCGCAATTTCAGTTTTGCAGAGACAGATACAGCAATAATGATGTACAACAGATATTGCACATACCTATGGTCTAACCTTCATCCCATGTGTCCACCTACCTACTTAGCTTTCTGAAAGTGTTACTCACAAAAGAAAAAAGCGCAACTTGACAGATCCCAAAATAGAGAAAACAAACCCCAGTAAAGCAAAGCAAACACAAGAGATGGCCCACACAAACACAGCACTCTGTGCATATGTGCATGCCAAAAAGTTACTCTGGCAGACAGCAAACAGCAGGTCACTCACTATCTGCTGATTTCCGTGCCAGAGGGACCAGATCCTTTATTACATCAGCCTGGGCCTCATCAATAGCACAGGCCTGCTATCGACCTCTGACGTGCAGCACCAGAGCATCATTACATCGCTTCAGATCCAGTCTGGACAACCTCTCACTGCAGCCTAAAATTTAATCCTCCCTCGCTCGCTGGCTAATCTACATGTGTAAGTTTCATCAATGGCTATAAAAAGACCTGGAGACTTTACAAGAGCATCCCAAATAAAAAGGAACGGACTGTGTGTGTATGTTTGAGATCCTAAAAAAGGATGGTGCAATTGGCCACATCATTCACAGTGGAGAGCTCCTTAATTGACTGATCTGGACATACACAGAATTGCATTCCAGGCATTTTCAAATTAAGCTGCAGCGCTGTAATGTGCGTGTGAGAGAGAGAGAGACCGACATGGCTCAAAACACTCCCACCCACGAGCTTTGGGGAATACCCTGGGGCCTCTCACCCCTGCCTTTATCATTCCATATGAAGCTCAGTCCTGTGGGTGGGCAATGTGACAATAGGTTGTTTGCTACAATGATAAAACAAAATGTTTTTCTTTTTATTTGAGCACAGGCACTGTAAGTGTTTCTAAGAACATACTCATCCACCATGCAGCCATGTATTGTTTCTTCAAAGGGAATAGTGCTGCAGGAAATCACAAAGCTGGGCTCAACATTGTGATGACTATCGGACATTGGTGATGGATGACATCATTCATCGGCCCACACCTAATGGACACAAAGCAGACAGCATGCTAAAGGTGGTTTATAAACCAAAAAAAACTTACAATTGGTGTGTTTCATTTGGTCAACTAATGGAATTCTATCGAAAACTAAGAAAACAAATGGCTAAATTTACTGTGCAATGTGAAGAGGCCTTCAAATATAATTTTTTTTGTATATTTACATAATAAAAATTTTCACCCATCACCACACGCCCAAGTCAGCACAAACAAAATGGAAATTTATCCTTTCATGTCTGATGCCAAGGAGTTGTACAACATCAACAAGCATGGCTACAACAAAAGTTCAGTGGTCTACATGGACACAAGAAATTGAAAATACAATATGGCAGAGCTTTGGAAGAGGTATCAATGTCTTTTTGTTGTTTTCAACGCCTTGTACCAAAACCATGTAAAGAATGAGAAGAGATGGACAGAAATTACTTTTCATTTTCAATAGCCAGGACATCAAAATAGGACTTTAGCTTATTTTACTGAGAGGAAATACACTAGAATCAATAGTGCAAATAAGGTGCTTTTTTACACATTGACATGATTATTTTATATATTATTCATAATATATATATATATATTATGATTCAACATTTATCGAGAAATAAATGTTGTTGTTCTAAAATATGTTTAGAAATTGTTTAAATCATGTTGCAATAAAACCACATACAGTTTTTTTCAGGTGGATGAACAGAGAAAAAACCCCAAAAGAACCTGTTTCTGGAAAGAGTCACTGTCCACAGTGAAAATGACTCCTGTGTGAAGCACAGAGGCAGGTGAATGGAATGAACGATGGCCAACAGTAATCTCCTCAGTAAATCAGATCTATAAATTTAATCCAGCAGGAGCTCACCAGGCTCCTTGAGACAGGTTAATGTGATGGACATGGATAACGAACACATGAGCAACGCCAAGATGACAAGCAGCCTCGAGGGAGGTGCAGAGACACAGTGGATTACTGACCTTGATGTCCATCTGAATCATCTCAAAGTATGTCTGAATAATCTTTACTATTGGCATTTGGCATGACTCACCAATGCACTGAATACAAGACTGACCTGTATACACAGTTACCTAGAGACTTACAGGGCAAATTCACTTTATCCAACATGTCTCTTCTTTTTTTCCATCTACACCAATCAGCCAGAACATTAAAACCAATAATGGGTAAAGTCAATAGCATCTACTTAAATTTATATACCAGAAACTGGAAAAATGGAAGAGTGTAAGGACCTGAGCCACTTTTACAAGGGTTTGTTTGTGATGGCTAGAACACAAAATAGTCAGAACATCTCCAAAATGGCAGGTCTTACACCTCATTTATTTTTCTGTTTCTGAGAATACCTTCACAATTCATTGTTACTTGATTTTTATTTTTTTTTATGTAGGGCATAGTTTTTTCAGTTTGTGTTTTTACATGTTTTTACATCAATCTGCCATAACATTATGACCCCCTGCCTAATCTAGAGTAGGTCCCCCTCATGCCGCTGTATAGCTCGGACTGTGCAACGCTGCTCCTCCTTGGGATCTGACCAATGGAAAAATGGCAGCGGAACTGAGCCACTTTGACAAGCGTCTGTCTGTGATGGTCAGAGCATCTCCAATTTAGCCACATTGGGAGGTTTTTGAGCATGAACCACCTTTTTAAAGTCATGCCACAGCATCTCAATAGAAATCAGGTCAGGACTTCAAGTCTTCATTTGGTTTTTCTTCAGCCAATCAGAGGTGAACTTGTGTGTTTTGGATCGTTGTCCTACTGCAGAACCAAAGTTCATTTCAGCTTGAGGTGACAAACAGATGGCCGGACTTTCTCCTTCAGGAGTTTTTAGTAGACAGCAGAATTCATGGTTCTGTTTATCACAGCAAGTCTTCCAGATGCTGAAGCAGCAACAGCCCCAGACCATCACACTACCACCACCATGTTTTACTGTTGATTATGATGTTATTGTTCTGAAATGTGGCATTTCTTCTACTCCAGATGAAATGGGACACACACCTTCCAAAAAGTTTTGTCTCGTCAATCCGAGAGCCTTAAATGCTCAGCAGTGGTTTTTGTCTTGGCACTCTGCCAAGCCGGCCATTTTTGCCCAGTGTCTTTCTTATGGTGGCGTCATGAACACTGACCTTAACTGGGGCAAGTGAGGCCTGCAGTTCTTAGAATGTTGTTGTGGGGTCTTTTGTGATATCTTGAATGAGTTGTCACTGCGCTGTTGGGGTAATTTTGGTCGGCCGGTCATACCTGGGAAGGTTCAGCACTGTTCCATGTTTTTGCCATTTGTGGTTTATGGCTCTCACTGTGTTTTGCTGGAGTCCCAAAGCTTTAGAAATGACTTAACATTTTCAAGACTGACTGATTTCAATTACTTTATTTCTCAATTGTTCCTGAACTTCTTTGGATCTCAGC
>JBBIGC010000131.1:6582839-6596371 GCA_037576955.1 Lepidarchus adonis | reverse complement strand
CGTATCCTACGGCCCCCTAGTGGACAATTAAGTTATCGTAGGCTACGGCCCCCTAGTGGACAATGAAGTTATCGTAGGCTACGGCCCCCTAGTGGACAATGAAGTTATCGTATCCTACGGCCCCCTAGTGGACAATGAAGTTATCGTATCCTACGGCCCCCTAGTGGACAATTAAGTTATCGTAGGCTACGGCCCCCTAGTGGACAATGAAGTTATCGTAGACTACGGTCCCCTAGTGGACAATGAAGTTACCTCAGTTTGGCGGCTAGACGTTATTTACAAAAAATGTGTTAAACCAAGTCCACACGTAGCTGGGATTTTTTTAAAATATATCTTTTATATGCGTTTTGGCCTTCCTTTTCTGTTCACTGAAAATGGAGATTTAAAAAAAGACCAAATATATAAATAATAAAAGAAAAACATGAGATTTAAATGAGGTATTAATTGTTCATTTATTTGACCAATATTTATTTGACCAATACATATTGATGGTGTGGTCCTGAGTTGGCTAGAGTTGTGGGGTGGGTGGGCTGCTTCCTTAATTTTGAGAATGGCTGATCTCTCTGATGGATGTTTAAATATATAGAAATCGAATCATTTTGATAATTTGTTGTGATGTTATGTTTTTCCTGACTCACCCTGAGAAGCCCATGGTTACTGAAATCTATGTTATATTTCTGATGAACTTGGCCAAAATACCAACACCTCTTTGTGCCACAAAAGTGAGACATTTGTACATTTTGTTGTGCAATAATGGAATGTCCCAGCAAGCAGCAATTTTACAAAACAACTATTTTCATTCTGTGTGTTCAAGAAAACAATAGAATACAGCAAAACTTTGGACTTTTCTCTTAATGTAAGGTCAGATATTAGTGAATACTGACAACTAAATGTTGTTAATCATTCTAAAAGTCACTGAATATGACTTGGTACAGCTATACAGCTTTTATACAGCAAGAAGGGTTTGATTCCTGAGTTGACCACAGACGCCTTTCTGTGTGGAGTGTACAAACTTCATCCATTTCTTTTCAACCTAGATAGTAACAATATGCAAGATTTCTCTCAAACGAATGATATGGACGGTAAGAGAGAAGCCAATGGTCACTCATGCCATCAAAGGAGCATGAACAGTGCAGCATACCAGGAGAAATTACAGGAGAAGATGAAAGTTTCAACAAGACAACAATGGCTAAAATACAGACTAAACACTAGTTTCTAAAGAACATTGCAAAGCTGTTTGGCCTAATTCGGTTCTGGAAGGCCAATGTACCATTGTTTTTCTTGTGAAATTCCCAATAAGTCTGACGTGTCACATGACCCTCTTCCTATTGAAAAAACAAAAGTTGGATTCAAAATGGCCGACTTCAAAATGGCCACCATGGGCACCACCCATCTTGAAAAGTTTTCTCCCTCACATATACTAATGTGCCACAGTCAGGAAGTTAATATCACCAACCATTCCCATTTTATTAAGGTGTATCCATATAAATGGCTCACCCTGTAGAGCACAGTTTGTTAGTTCTGGGAGATGAAACAGGTGTCATCCAGGATCAGATTTGGGCACCACTAGCACCTCTTGACTCGGACTGAAAATTGCAAGTCCCCCAGAGGAATATTTGCTCCCTTGGAAAACTGAAGAGGACTAGTCCACAACCACTATTCAGCAATATTACTGCAAATTACTTCTACCCACAGATGTTTCAAAGCTGTACCGTATTTCCTCAACAATAGGCCGCCCCACATTATAGGCCCCATTCTATAAGCTGCAGAAAATGTTCATTTATGTTTTAAATATCTAAGATAAGCCAACATGTTATTAAACAGAGCATTAATGAAATTACTGATCTGAAGTTTAAGCATCTAATTTGCTCAGCTCTATACCGGTGACATTATACTGTTGTTGAGCGTGAACAATAAAATTGATATAAATAAAAATAAATTTAAAAAATTTCCCAGCTAGAATTAAACTTTTGTTTTATATTTCTGTTAAATTGAGCTTTTTCCAGCTTGTATTATACACTAGGATGTAATGTAAAAGTTGAAGAGAGGCTGGATGCAGCAGCAGCAATAGAAAACATTGTCACTGATCTATATTTGCTTTGTGTTGCTTTTTGAACTGTTCACTGCTGCAGTAAACAATACATTTAAATTCTATTAATTTGGGGATGTCATCTTTTTATACTGAATTACACTTTTAGTAAATAGGCCACCCCATTTAAGAATGCCGCACCCAATACCAGGTTTGCAAAATCAATCTATAAGCCGCCACCTGTCGTTGGAGAAACACGGTAACTGACAACAATGTGAATACATTTTCTCTATCGATTATGCTTCCAATACTTGTTCATGCTGATTATATTATGTAAAGACGTGCATATCTGTAAAACTATTATATACAGCGCCAATTTTTTTTTTGTTTGTCACAATTGTTGGCACCTCTAACAACTCCTTTAACTCCAGTTTTTAAAGTTGATCAGAGTATATAGGACATTTTATTTAATAATTATTGACTTCCTGATTCCCCGGGGTTTAAATATGACACGACACAGAATCCTATTGCTCGTCAATATGGGAAAGTAATGCAGATGTGTGTTGACATTTAAAAGTCAGGAAGAAAATAGCTACTGGCCTAAACCTGCCTGTATCTACTGTCAGAGGAATAATAAAGACTTTTCAAACAAAGCTGGATGAGTACAAAAGTTTATCTTGCCACCATGATCAATAAGGAGAATGGTAAGAGAAGTAAAAAATTCTCCAAAGCTCACTGTTGGAGAATTGAATCAAAGAGTGGTACCTTGGGGGGTCACAAAGTCTCCTTGACAACCATAAGACGATGTTGTAGAGGTGAGGTGCCAGGATCCAGGATTCTGGATGATTAAAAAAGAACAGTGAAAAGTCCCTGTCTATTTATTATCCAACCCTGTGAAATGTTATTGGAGAAGATTAAGTGTTGTGTTGTTGGCAATGGGGATTATATGAAATATTAACAATGGGGGTGCCAATAATTGTGGCACACGTGGTTTTATATAAAACAAATATTTCTTAATGAAAAATTATTCTTAAAAGAATTTATTAGAAGCCTACAAACACGTCTTAACCAGGGGAACCAATACCTGTGGACTTCTGTCACTCTCAGATAAGTAATACTGGATCATTTTCCTCAATAAACAAATTTAATATTTTCATCTGCTTTGTTTGAGTTCTTTATCTAGTTTTAGGACATATTTAATTATGTATTTTAAATACTTACACTATACTATAGACATTTCATGATGAATGGACCAACACAAATAATTTAGAATACAATCTTGTTACCTAACCACACATTAAAACTAAAGTCACTACTTTAAAATTTGAGGCTTCTTTGAACAGAACAGAGGAGAGTAGAGTAGAGTAGAGTAGAGTAGAGTAGAGTAGAGTAGAGTAGAGTAGAGTACAATAGAATAGAATAGAATAGAATAGAATAGAACAGAATAGAACAGAACAGATTTTTATTGTCATTGTATGAAATTGTGGGTGCTCCACCCAAGCAGTGGTGCATTAACAGAAGAAAGAATAAAATACAATTTAATTTTAAATATTTTAAAAACAAGAAAGAATTGTAGCATCATTGTGTTAGATGCACTTTTGCATTCGATGCTTTATATCCACACAGCAGCCACAAAAGCAACCAGTGTTAGGTTTAGTACCATTAACAACCTGAGCATGTAGCTCCAACACTGGGGCCCTAGAGCATCTATCTCGAGGGTGCAGAGAGAAACATGAGGCAGTTTTGTTCCCAAGGGGGAGGGGCCTGTCACTGAACATCAGCCCACAGGAGCAGCAGGAGCATATGTCGTCTCCTGTTGTTGTTGTTTTCGATTGCATCATGGATGTAAACATATTCCCAGAATGCTTAAGTGGTCACCTGATTTAAGGAGGTTCATCTCAGGCTAGTTTGGGCAGATAATATACATCCAGAGAGATGTGAGAATGCACAGTGCATGAAAAGGTATAAGTGTACTGTGTGAAAACGAAACACATCCTTTTGTGGCTGTTTGACAGTGAAATAATACATTATCATTATTATTCTTTTATTCTTCATTTTAGCTTAAAAAACGTTGACAGATCTGAGAGATTTTCTCCACTGAGGTTAACATATACACAATCGCTCCCTGTGGCACTAATTAACCTCACAATCACACACACCAGACAAACAATGCAGTCTGACGCAAGCTCGGCTATTAAGTCCCCGCTTGTTATTTGATCCTTTTCAAGGCCAGTAAATGTGCTTATTAGCAAAGGGACCTGCAGGAGTTAAACATAGGGCAGTTTGCAAACTTCAGGTCTTCTGTGAACAACAAACTGTGTCTGTAATAACCCCACTCAAAGCCGTTCACTTACTGAAAAAGACGAACATGCATGAGAAGAAGGTCACTACACATGCTGAACATTGTTAAATACACTGTAGTCCCATGTGGCAAATTAGAAAGCCTTACACTGAATATTCTTGTAATATAATAAAGGTCATGATGATATTAGTGTGGCCACAAGAGGGCAACAAAAGCCCATTTCTCTGGAATATCAGGACCTGTGTGCCAGCTGTGAGAGAAAACAGAGCCAGAGTTCAAACACTCAACACACAAATACACACACACAACTAATTGGACAAGATTTTGGAAAGGTAAACCGGGGACATTTCGCTATATTATCCACTGTTCTTATCTATGAAATGAAATATAAGAACATGTATAGATTTCATGTATGTTGAACTTGGTAACTGCGCTGTAATAAACACTGGTGTAGGAAAACAGATATAATTGGGTATAAGTAACCAGTTTTCTTCATAGTCTCCTATGGTCAGTTACCTTTCTTCCTGTATCTCCTTTGCTTCCATACCTATCCACACTTCCTCCTCTCCTTCCACCTAAATGGAGTAAAGAAATTAAAAATATATATCATTTGAACTATCATTTCAGGCAAAACCTGTGCTATGTAATTATAGATAAAAATAGGTAAAATAAATAAATGATAAAAAAAAAATCAGTCAAGTAACCCCACCCCTGATTCTAACGCTGGAGTACCTCCTGGTATTTGTGGCATAGTGGATTCACAAAATAATTTCTGGTTGATTTTTACAGATAGTTGTCTAGCAAGTACTAGATGGAATCATACAAAACTGCTGCAGCAAGCGGTCACCTCCTTCTGTTGGTCAAAATAAGCACAATGCAAGACACCTTCTGAACTGCTCTGCTGCCTGGTCTTTTCTGCACCATTTTTAAATCATGGTGATTCAAAAACAGCTCCAGACCTTAAAGCTAGTTTAATGAAGAAATAACACCTGTTCTACTCCCATCTGGTTGCAGTGTTTTTGACCTCTGTGAGGCAAGCTCCACTTTACTGTAGTCTGGGGCAAAGTGAGGTTAATATTGTGTTTTTTTTAACACTGTGCCCTGCCGCTCCAGGACACTGAACTGAACTGATGGCCAATGAAAGACAGTGAGAGAGTTTGACCATGAAACCGGCCTGACGGGAGCCCCAGTCAATATGGGGGGAAACTCACAGAACACAGAAAGCGGTGAGACATTATTTTATACTTCAACAGTTGCAGGGCGATCTGCATGCCTACACCATCATACACTTGTCTGAAAACATGTTGAAAACACAATCTTAAAACAGAGTTGTTAATGTGGCATGGTACATTGTATCTATAAAAATGGACAAAAGTGCAGATGAAACTAAAGCTTATACGCAGCTGCTGCGGTTCTTAGTTGTGTGATGAACTGATTGGTGGCAATAAGCCCCAATTACTTCTATGTTCTATACTTCTATGTCTTGCCTGCTCAGTTAATTCCAGAAAAATCTCACACAAGCAATTGATGCTTTTCTACATTTATTTGACTCTTGACGCATGTGGCCATTCTAACTGGTTGGGGGGAGGCATTTTTGGAGACTTCATCTCCTCTGATTAGATTGCCTTTAAACATTTAGGAGTCATTGTGAGAGCAGAAAGAGGAATAAGTATTCCAGAGAGTACTCCTGCATTATTTAACTGCTCATTAGGGCCTAGAGCTAATTAACAGTGACATTTTTATAAATCCATCCTTCCAGAACATTCTATTTTTATTAATGGAACATTATAAGTCATGAGAAGTGAAAAGCAAGCTGAGTCAGACTAGTTTTAGTAGGAATAGTGTTTGTATTTCTGAAAGGGTATGAATCTGGAACAAAGAACAGCCTGTTCCATCAAAAAGTCAGATACCTGCTGAAAAGGTACTGGAGACAGAAGGTTATGACTGAAGAGATAAGTAGAAAACAAGTGAAGTGCTTAGCTCACAAGTTGTTATCAGCAAAAAGGAATGTGAAACATTATGTAAGAAGGATTTTGAAATATTAATATGAGGGTGCCAGAGACAGGTTCACTGCAGACATGTTGTAACATCTCTAGAGGGCAGATGACCTATGGAGGTATTTCAGCATCACCTGTCAAGCGTATATTGAAATGTTGTTATTAAAGAAAACGTATAAAAAAAAAACCAGTGGGTATAAACATAATTTACACCCTCATTTTACATTTGATGTATTTTCTCTAGATTTTTTACTCTGGAGATATACGTTTAATGGATAAAGAGGTTACCAAGTAATGGAAACTTAATAACTACAGTCAAACCCCGTTAGGTGTGTGCATTTCTCCATCTATAGCTCACCAAACCCGGGTCCATGTTAGCGATGTAGCCTAGTCGTGCTAATTCTCTACTTCGCCACAGTAACTCGAAAAAGGATGACCAGTCTATACCGCCTCTTTTTTGCTCATTACTGTTTTGTAGACCTTTTCTAAATAAAACATTAAATTTAATTCAAGTAGCGGTTCAGTAACCTGAATTAACCCTTTAGGAGACGTCACAAATTCCAAACATCATTATTCATGTTTACCTTGATCAGCCTGTGTTTACAGGAAAATCGGTTGTCTGAAGAACAGTTATTGTAGTAGAACTGAAAGAGATTGTTGATCATTAGTAGGACATGCTTTCATATTTCCGTTTGAAAGACATTTTCTTAGCAGTTATTCTGGAAAAACTAAAACAAACAAAAAAGGTATCTATTCATTTTCAAAATCATTTATTTTGTTCTCAACATTACACACTTTCCAGCTAATCTTTTTGATCAGTGCTGTGCTGACACAGTCTGGTGGCTTTCATAAACCCCTTCATATGGCTATAAGAATACTCTCCGTGACAAAAAATTTTCTTTCCATCACCTCACATCCAAGACAACCCAGTTCACTCCTTTACCTCCAGTTAAACCACTTCCTTTTCCCATGAATAACCCAAATCAGAGAACACAATATGTAGGTCAGGTGAAAAATAATCTATAAATAAACATCGCCCTACTGCATAAATTTTAATACATTTCTTTGAAAAAAAGAAAACAAAAAACAATAAAATCTATACTGTTTTTTGAATATTTTATAGTGATTACCTGGCATTGTCAATTCCTCAAACATGTGACAACATGAAACAAAACAACGTGAAGGCCCAAAAGGTAAACTCGCACAAGATTTAAACACTTTTTGGCATTGGATTTTTTTCAGTTACAGTCACAGATCATGATGCGATACGCTGGTTTCAGCACACACACATACACACACGCACACGTACATACGCACAGTAAAAGATGACTGGTTTTGCTGAGCAACATATGGCATCGGTCACTATTACTTTTTACACCAATTGAGAGCGCCTCCGCTACATTTTCACAAAACTGCTCAAATTTCTACCACATTAAATGGGCTAATCACAGGTGCACACAATTTCATGTCTGTTGTTTAAAATGAAAAGCAACACCTAGTGTCCAAGATTTGCTCTTGGAAATTTGTAGTTTTATTCCAAATCCAGAACTTCCAAAAGATTCTCTTCTTGCTCAGGATACTTTCTTTAATCAAAGTGCTTCACAAAATTGGTTCCATTTTCTGGTTAGATGTTACTTCATTCATCATTGTAGTTTTGATATTACCTCTTATGACTGATCTGCTCTTGAAGGGAACAACCTTGGCCAAAACAATCTCCAAATGTTCTTGCTTGAGGCCATTCGCACAAACCTATAGGCGGCTTTCCTTACACAGGCTTGACAATGGAGGGTGCATGTACTTCAACAGGTGATGGATATACATAAACAACCCAGCTGTGGCTTGTAGAAAGACATTTATCAGAATAGCTTCAGTCTCTCCAGGCCACAATCCTTGGTAGTCTTGCTTCTGTCAGTCTGGCAGCTGAGCAGAACTTTAAATCACTGTAGAAATATCAGCATAACTCTGCTGCTGAAACACTGTGCTGTCCCAACTCTGAACCACTTTCTTGATTGTCAGTGAAAACATTCCGCTGGTTGTTTCGTCTGGGTGATTACTGCAGACATAAAACGCTCAACAACTTTACGTGAACATAAATATAATACATCTTTAAATAGAATCTGTTTCTTTCCTCTCAGAGGCCACAAGTAGTAGTGCAGTGGAACAGGGAGTGGAGAAAAACGGTTTGGTGTGAAGAGTGTGTGTGATAAAAGAAAGAAAGGTGAGACAGAAAGCTACCATCACACTATAAAGAATGACAGGACATCTAGAACTCTTCACCTGTGATTACTTTTGAACTGACACAGTTTGATAGTCTTAACCACCACAGAAAACAGAACAGTTTAACAGAGAGGCAGACAATGGAGAAGAAGAATGAAAAATGAGGAAATGAGGTGCAAAAAAAGGAAAAAAGTGAGTAAGAAAAAGAAAAGTGTGGCTTCTATAAGCTGTGGCTTCCACTGAAGTTCACGGAATACTGTACAGGTTCGGTGGGAGAGTGGAGATGATAACACAGGTTCTTGTTACAGTACAATTTTCACACTTCCACAGGAGCGGCAACCAAGTCTGTGTGTTCCATCAACGGACAGTCAGTGGGCAGCTCTGTGGCCTCAGCACCCACATCACTAGTGTCCATGCTACAGTCTGAGGAGTCGCTGTCGCTGTGGTCCATGCGCTCCTCTGTTTTGTCCTGAGAGGGCACTGTAAGCCCTGAGGGAGACCATGGACTCCGTGGGGGTTCAGAGTCCACCGCTACTTTAGCTTGTCTGATGCAGTTCAGCCACTGCTGCTTGTTGAAGGCATCGCTGGCTTGGAAGGAATGGGTGTGGAGCTGCCCGCCACTGCGGAATGTCACCCGGAAAAAGTTCTTGGCTGGAGATACAAGGAAACAGAGAAGAGCACATGTCAAGGAGGGCATGTGAGAAAACATTTTCTGGAGGACACTCCAGCTAGACCTCAAACCTGTGCTCAGAGTTCACAGCTACCAATAAACCTGAGCCTTTGAACAGAGCAACTGACCAAAGCAGGGGTTTCCAGAGTCGGTCCTGGAGAGCCGGCGTCTAACCTGGCAATGAACAAGTGACTAGGGGTGGGCAAAATGGCAAAAATATCATTTTTTCAATATGCCACAATATATATTTTTTCATCATCTTTTAAGAAGGCACAAATGAAAAAGAGCGAGCAAGGCCTTGTTTAAAAAAAATAAAAAGTATAATGAGTACAAATGGTTTTCATACAGGATGCCTAAGGCCACAATACAAGAAGTTCACATAAGTGAAACTAAGGAGGCTCTCTCTAAGATGAAATGGTACAATCATGAAATGCTCAGAAAATCTCATTGTGGCCACAGTTTATCACAATAAGGATAAATATGGTCATATTGCCCGACACTAACTTGAACCAGGTGTGTCTGAAGAGGAAAACTACTAGATGCTGGCTGTCCAGGACCAGAGCTGGGCACCCCTGGACTAGAGGTTCTTGTGGGCTGAAATGGTGAGAGCATTACATGTCCTGACATGCAACAATGACCCATAAAAAAGGTTAAAAGAAGTAAAATGTTCAATTTTAGGTCAAAACAGTTATGCACAGAAATACACAAACACAGCCAAATGTGAGTTTTGTTCATGTTTAGTAAGATTATATAAAAAGGTGTATTTAATTTTATTTTCTATAATATAGTGTCATGCAGTTTCAGAAATCACACAATCCTCATAGCATCCAGTGTTTCCAATTTTGAACACAAGGGGATACTCACTCCTCTCTGTATTACTGAAGGCTCCTCTGATGGAGCCCCCAAGGCGAATCTCCCCATCCTGCAAATCTTCCCACTCCAGGTCCCGCACAGGTATGGGCTGCCTGTAAAGCTGGTACCAGAGCTGCTCATTGTGAGTGATGGCTCGTGTGATCACCAACACATCCTGGAACAGGAACACGTGGAGCTTCTGCAAAGAGTAAGACAATGGTGTAGGGGACGAATTGTTACTGAAGAGCAAGTAATTATAACAAGCTTATGTTCTATCAAACAAATGGCCCGTTTCTTTTGCACGTTCCGCCAATGATCAAGCTTTAGAAGGAACCTTTAGAAAGAGAAAGTTTAACTGTTACACCCTGAAAGTGACAAATGGAAGTGACACCAGCACAAATGGAAGTTTGTGTGAACAGATTTAAAAGTTCTTCTGTCATATATTTCAGCAGACATTCCTTTGGATTATCGTAGCTACTTAAATTCATCTCTATGAGAGAATAATGCATACCTGTAAGCATGGCGTCACTCAATGGAAATCTGTTTAATAAATAATTAAAAGCTTGTGATGCTGGTATGTTACATAATAGGTGAGTTTTATCAAGTAATGTGTTCTGTCTATTCTCAATATCTCCATTTTGATAAGTATGCTTCAGGCTATTTTTGCCCATTGGGATCTCATAGGCTTGAGTGTAACACATACAGAGAGTCTGACCATGAAAGGATGTGGCAGTGTGTGGGTGTTCGAGTGTGTTTAGTTGAAGGAAACTGATACTCATGCTGAAGGAAAAAAAAGTAGACTTTGTTGAAGATGTTGAAGGCAAACCCTACTTGCCCTCTTGAACTTTAGCCTAACTGCTGTTCCCTTCTGTTTGTGATGGTTCAGACCAGGGATGCCCAACTCCACTCTGGAGAGTTCAAATCCAACCCCCAGCTCTTGTATTCAGACACCGCTGAGGGTGTTCATCAGGATCAGGTGTGTTAGATGAGGGTTGGAGCTGAATTTTGCAGGATGGTCCATCTCCAGAAGGCGGAGGTGAGCACCCCTGGCTCAGATTTAATCGAGCCTCCATCTAAAGAGCCTGACTTTTCACGTCTGGGAATTGTTTTGCCAAAACAGGTTTGAGCGAGGTTCAAAAAGGATTACTACTACTTTGACTGCGCTGGATGCTTCTATGTGGGCCGTATTGTTTGAAGCCGTGTCCCTATTTCACTCCTGTACAACATGAAAGGCAAAGTTGTTTTGTCTGCTGTAGGACTGCATTTGATTAATAGCACTTCAAGAAGCTCCCATGGTGGTTATGAGGAATCAAGGTATTTATGTCAAACTACTTAGGTCAAAATATGACAAGTTAATCATGTCATACAGCCCTACTGTGATTAGTGTCATAATAAGGGATTACCTCTTTATTTTTGTAAGACTAAACAACTAGGGTGGAAGAGAAAGCACGGAGATCCTTTGTATCTACTGTGCAGCAGAAACAATGGGCAACAGGCATCATCCTCATGGAGGTGCATTCATTTAAGCATAGCTGGTGGAAACGCTCCAAACACAAATTAGATTATGTTATGAACAAATATAGCAAACATAAGCTTCGGTCACATTCCTCTTTATTCAGGTTTTACAATGTGAGCTCTCCCTTGGGGGAATGGCTGAGCAAGTCCAGTTTCTCAGAGGGAGAGCTGCTTTGTCTAAGATGAGAACAGACAGGCTCATCCCCAGATGTAACTTTATAGCTTTGACCTAGAGTGCAGTTTATGTCTCACCTCTAGTCAGCCTCACAGCTCTTTATGTAATGCTGTAAGAGCAAAGGCCATGTCTAGGGGTTTGGAGGAATGTATCTCAACTTTGAGCTATAGGCTCTTATTCTTAATCAAGGACAGTGGTAATAGGTCATATATTTTCTTAAATTCTTGCTTTTGTGGTTTTGCACTCATTACAAACAGGGCTATTTCTGTGACAAATAGACCATGTGATTTTATGCATGCAGTTCAGGGTGAGTTGGTGTTGTAGCAGCAAAATGGTTCTAATTTTGGCGGGGGGAAATGAAAATATTGAGGGCTTCAAACATCTTGTAACTGAAAGAATTGTGGATGGAATAGTGGTAAACATTTCAGCAAGCCCATGTAAGAGATATGTGGTCTTTTATGCCAAATGCCAACAAAAAGTAACTAATGGGGCAATAGCAGCTTCTGAGGACAAGGGTGTACATATTTTAGTGCATAAATAATTTACAAAAAAGCTACTTTTCCTTTTGGATTTGTTCAAGTCTATCATCTTTGCCTGTAGATTTTCAATTTGCAAGGTTAAAAAAGTAATTTCTGACCCTTTCTGTAGGTCCATTTAGACAAACTATTTGAATGTGCATGTGTGTGTGTACAATACTCACAGCTCCTCTGTTATTCTTTAGCTCTCCGTGGCAGCTGAGAATGCGTGAGCTGTCGATCAGCAAGTCCCTCTGGCTCTCTTCCAGGTAGAGCAGACGCTCTTTATAGTAGCGGCACTCTGACTCGCCTGTCTGAGTGTTAATCTCAGCCACAATGCTCTGGATCATGTTTATCTGAGAAGGAAAATGACTTGAGTAAGACAGCAGCTTTATAAGAAAAACTAAACAAATGAAATCATTTTTACTTGTAACACAACAGAATAAAACGAGGGCTTTTGTAGGTCAGTCATTCGAATGTAACTTCATTCACTTAATATTCTGATTACAAAATGATTTTGCTTATATTGCTATAACACAATGCTCTCCTTACAATATAGAACAAGCTGCTTTAAAAACTTGCAAATGTTTCATCTGCACAATTTTCACTTGTACAAATAAATGTGTGCAGCAGCAATCATAAAACAGTATTAGTGTTACATACTGATTGAATCCAACTACACTACTTGCATGTTAGTGATGTAGTTAATGGATAATTAGAATTATATGTCAACGCGTGTAAAGATTAGCTGAGTAACAAGCACAAATATTATTTATAATAATTATAATCTATATAATAATGTTATAATCATTATAATAATTACACACACACACACACACACATTACATACACACACATTACATACACACACACACACACACATAGATTCTGATTGTGAATTGTGCGTGTGTGATTGAACTTACTGCCTCATCCAGATGTTGGCGATCCGGGTGGTCATTGGGCGTGTGCTTAAGAATCTCCCGCAGCAGAAGCGGATACTTGACTAACCGACTGCGTGGGATGTCCAGAAAGTTCCACAGGTCCAGCTTACGGCTGAATGGTGACTCCAAGCAGCGCTGCAGAAAGTCATGCACTCGGTGGTCCTGCTTCTTGTGGTCCAGCAATGCTTTGGCTGCCACCTGATTACTGCAATAGCTGTTGTAGGAGTCCAGACAGGGTAGCTACAGCAACAAGAGAGAGAGAGAGAGAGAGAGAGAGAGAGAGAGAGAGAGAGAGAGAGAGAGAGAGAGAGAGAGAGAG
>JBBIGC010000131.1:6565350-6582739 GCA_037576955.1 Lepidarchus adonis | reverse complement strand
GAGAGAGAGAGAGAGAGAGAGAGAGAGAGAGAGAGAGAGAGAGAGAGAGAGAGAGAGAGAGAGAGAGAGAGGGGAATAAGACAATAAACTCACAATATTTTTCCAGATGTATCTAAAAAAGGTTTCCTATAAATTCATGTATGTATGAAACTATTTCCGTTCAAGTTTGTAAAAAGCAATTAATGTTTGCTTTAAACCATTAAATGTAATTATTGTAGAACACAACAACACAATTTAAAGTAAATCTGTAGTATATAGTCAAATATTATTACTATAGACAATACTTCTTGTAGATTCAAAACACACATAAGTTGCTCCAGAGAGATGCCACTGGCTTCCAATATGTGTTTCAAATCAGGTTTTTGGTTCTTTTACCAAGAAAGGGAAACAATGACAAAATTATTGTGAAGTAAAATTAATAGTAATATGGTCTAGAGATCATATGTTACATACACCACAGATCTAGATTAGGCTGAAAACTGATGGAATGTTCCTTTAAAAGACAAAAAGCTCTTATGCCATTTACCAGAAAGACTGCAATAGATAACAGCCTTTGGCTTAGCTTGAGGCTGGTAGCACTTGGAAATGTGCAGCTACACCTTTCTTCTCCATAAGCCCAGGCCTGTCTCTTACAGGACTCTTGAGTTATGCTACAAGACCAGTGGAAGCAGGTAATAACCAGAGACATGTACTTAAAGAAATGCCTTTAGCAGACTTCAAATCATTAAGTGTTAGGGGAACAGCTGTGCATTCCTACAGCAGGTAAAGAGAAAACGAGAATCCTTTTAAAGAAGCTGTTTATCAATCTGAGCAATAGACGTTCACAGCAGAAGAATGACCCAAATCTTGTTCACTCCATCTTCCAAGAGTTATTTTCACAGTACATTCAAACAGGTATGTGTATTTATTTATATGACCGGGATTAACATATATTTTTCAGAAACAAGATTTATTTTCAATATTTTAATAAACTAAACTGAATTCTGCTTCTAAAACATTAGTAGCCAAGATTAAGAAATCCCCCTTTTATTTACATCATCATCTAGCTTCTTTGGAAGTGGTGCAGAATAGAGAAATGTTTATATGGTTATGCAACCTCCACTTGATGGATATGCACAGAGCAAAGGTTCGGTGGAAGAAACTCATCTAGGATGGACGAGGCCTGAAGTAAACAGTCTGAGGAGCACCCAGTGTTCTCTCCTGCTAGCATTGTTCCTCCATGGTGCCTTTAGAGTAAACAGGAAAAGATGTGCAGGATATCACTGCCCCCCTCTCTCAAATGGCCAAAGAAATGGATGTACCAATAAATCAAAACCTTCCTGTGGTTTAATCCAATAAGTTGGGACCTGTAAGAGGAATACTCAGTGCTAATTAGTGGGATATAGGCATCCTTTATTTGTTAGCCAGGTTAGCCTTATAGTTTGAGTCCTAAAGAAGCTAACAACAAACCCCAAACATGATTTAGTGTACTGTCGGAGAACTACTTTAAAGCATACATCAGGAATTCTTCTTTTAGTCCACATGGAAAAGAGAAAACAGTGGGCCATGTTCACGTGACTAAACATAACCCCGGTCCCTAAAGGGTCAGAGCGCTCAGAAATGCAGTACTGTTCTTTTCAGTGACCTTTCTTCTAAAAAGAGTTTGCACACCACCCCATAAAGAACTGTGCTTGTGAGTGAGAGGGAAAGCTGAGTGCTGGCTCTCCACCACCAGAAGTGATGTTGCTCTTTGCCCTCAGAGGGCTTTTGTAGCTTACCCTTTGGCTTTATGACTTGTTCTGCCCACCATATGTGTGGCATCTTTACTACAGAAAGAAAAATGTCAGTGAGAGGTATGTCAAGCGTCTAGAAATGTTCTGGTCACTGACACTGATAAATTAAAATCACTCAACGCTCTTATTTGAATGTGTCTACCACATGAGCTACACAATAAATAAAATTAATTGGCAGTTCTTCCTTCTGGTCCTGTTTCAATCTCAGCCACATTTGTATTTTGGTGGTCTCCAATAGTCCATAGTGTTAAACTATGTTGAGCGATTCAAGATTGTTTAATTGTCACATACATGGCTGTAAAAGTATAACATGTAGTCAAATGTACTATGAACTTTCCTGAGAATGTGCAAACTTAAATGAAAAAGAGAAGAAATGTAATGAAAGAAAAAGCTAAGTAATAACAAAGTAGGGAGAAGTAAATTATAGAACAATCAACTATTATAAATGCAATGTGCAAATGGTGAAGTACAGAGTGACATTGCTGAGTGGTGGGACAACAACTCAATTATTGAGAGCAGTAGGGTTATAATTGGAGCCAGTTTTAAGGTTGAGATTAAAAGTTAGAGTTGTCATGGAGTTCTGGAGGATGAACCTAAGTCGAAACTTTTTCCAAGTTCAGAAATGAAGTCAAAGAGACGCAGCAAGCCACCTTTACTGAAGAGCCAGCAGTCTTAAATACCATCACATTATTCCAGCCTACTCCACCAATGTTTTCTCTTGGTTTATCAAGTTTAACACCTATCATTCTTCTAGTGAAAAGTCCCTTCTTCCCAGCTTATGGCCTAATTTTTAGCATTTAAAAACCTCCTTTGTTTCTCAAACTTTGTATAGTCACTATGACTTGTTCATATGACAGTGATAGTATGACTAACTTAATGAGTGGTGCCTTTATCTCAATGTATGGATCTGAGTAGCTTCTTTGTATGGCCATATAGCTCCAGTTTACTGTGCATGTGTATGTATTTGCCATTTCAATTTTCGGTCACCAGGTCAAACACTGGTCACTTAGCTCTCTCCATATCAATGTACATTTAAATTTGGTGCATATTTCACTAAAATTGACTATAAGTTTTGGTTGTATTGAGGGTTAAGGGAAAGGAAAGGAAGGTCCTTATCTGCAAAGGAACTGTTATGCAAAAATAAAGTCTTCCTCAAATAAAATGACAAAGGCGAATTCCTTTAGTTTGCGACCTTAACGAGGCTTTTTTAGGCGTCCAGAATGCTCCTGGACTGCATTTGTGCTTTGGAAGTTAGATTTTATTCCCTAATGGAGAAATTGGACAATAAATACGCAGAAAGAATGCTTCATACAAAACACACCCCATGGCCTGGCCTTAAAAAGCATTGCCAGCTAAACATTGCCTAGCATCTTCTGGACTACAGCATGAAGCATGAAAGTGGTGAGCTCATTTAATGGCCATAACCAGCAGAGCAGAGCCAACAGAAAAAGCCAATAGGTTTGTCCCGCAGTGCACACAAACGCAAACAGACCCCCATCACCTCTGCCTCGCGGTGCCCTGAACAGGAACATTCGACAGGACAGAGCTGTCAAGTGAGATTAATAGAGTGGAGCTCTGAAAGCAGCGACCACCCCCCTCTCCCTGCTCTCATCCTTTTATCCTCACAGAGAGAGTGGAGCTTGTTTGAAATAGCCGTTATCAGCAACTTTTTAGGTTACTGGTTGAAAGGACATCAGAGGATTATAATGCTTTAACATTCAGGACTATATGTAAACTTACATGAATCTTCTGGCATGGTGTCAGTGCTTTTACATGGACTCAGACCAAATGTACACTGTTGATTCATACTCCAAGTTCATAATGACGTCTTGATAGCGCTGCATAAATAAGCACAAGTGCTAAAAAATCCCCACCACTTCTTACCTCTCCCACACTCACTGCTTGGAGATGTAACTACTCCTCCACATCAACACCAAGCCAAGTAACTCTTTACAACATCCACGATACAGGCTGTACTAAGTTGAATGGCAGGGTTTTTGAAAAGTGTGGGTGGTAAAAAGGCTGGGAGATGAAAGGAGTGTGTCTGTGTCTGTTTGTGTTCAGTGAGACTTTCCACTTTTTAATTTAAATACGCCCAGTATTACCCCAAATGTAGTTGTTCAGCCAGGGCATGTTTAGATTCTTCTTTTTCATTTTTCTTGCCCTAAAGCTATGAGGCTAATGCTATAGTGTAAAGAATGAATGGGTATGTACAACCAATACTTGTTTGTGGAGATGTTAAGCAATGTTAAAAAGACTCACTTATGTGTTTGACACTGTGCAAAACATTGTTATCTACAAATGGGACAAAACTCTAAACAAAATTCAAGCTTGGAGACGCGGTTATTACTGCTTTTAGATAGGCTTCAAAGTCTGGTCCATTTTCATGGACAACAGTATGGGGGGTAGGAAAAAGAGTGAGTTGATTTGTTGCCAAACTACACCTTTAAAGCACATAAAGTGTATTCCTTACCCAGTCAACTAAAATGTGGCCCACGTGATCTGTAGACCCATCTGGTTTCCTGGCCTCTCGGAGTCGACTGAGCAAGTCTACAGAGACCAAGAGAGTTTAAATGGATCAGTGTGTTAGTGCGCACATGAAAGAGAAAAGGTGAACATCTTTTAAACAGACCCCAAATTCACAATAGCTGAGAGTTTGTCAAAAATAACTAGACTTAAAAAGCAAGATCACTCTACAGACTTATTTTACAATCCTGATACTCTAGAACCCACACACTCCCACTGAGGAGAGCCCATATGGACAGAACCATGCTCCACCAAGCTGATCATAGGTCAGTGAGGCCCACCTGTACACAAGGAACTGCAGACGCCTCTTTAAACTCACATTATTATTACTTTTATTCTTTATTTATTTGATTATTTCCTTTTGTCTGTTATTACTATCTGATGTTGATCAGAGGAGGATGGGTTCCTCTTCTGAGCCTTGGTTCTTCAAAAAGGTTTCTTCTTCCATTTTCGTCGTTAGGGGCTCAGAGCCGGATTCTGTAAAGCTGCATTGTTGTAAAAAGAGCTATTTAAATGAAATGGAATTGAATATTTTGATACTAAATTGTTCATGTGTGAGCACTAAATGTTAAACATAGGAGGGCAGTGGAGGCTTAGTGGTTGGGACCTTTCCCCTGGAATCAGAAGGTCCCAGCCTGGGCAACACTGAGGTCTCCATCCGCAAGGTAACATCCCCAACTACACTGATCCCTGTGCTATTGATAGCTGCCTGCTGCTCCGCGTATGATGGGTTAAATGTCAAACTATTTTTGTGCTTCCATTACCATATTTTGTCTCAGGAAACAAGAGCTTAACACTTAATTCAGTCACAAACTGTGTAATGAAAATACAGATCTGAAACATGCAAACGTATTGCCTCTGTTAAATAAACTTACACAATGTTGTTTTTAACACATCAGCTTTGCGAATAAATCAGTAACTCCTTAAAAGGTAAATTCTTACCTTCATGAAGTGGGATGAGAGAGTCCAGGGTGCCAAATATCTGATTGAGTTCGTGCTCCGTCATTATGGACAGCTTCAGCATGGGGTCATGGTAGGCCTGCAGTTACATCACACAAATCCAAGTCAGACTCCAAGACTTTGACAGTGGTGCTACCCGGAGCAGCATTTTTGTAACCCGAAAGAAAATTACCCAGAAAAACATCTTGAACTAAGGGTCAGCATGGCCTTAAGATAAACAGCCTAAGTAAGACTAAGGAAAGGGCACTTGACATGTTTTACAGCCTTTCGCTAGCTTGAACTTCACCCAGACATAATAAAATATGGAGGAACTGCCATGTCGGATACAGTAATAAGTTCTGTTCCAATAGTACTTCTGTGATTACAAACAGTATGAAACAGCCACCGTATATACTTAAGGATGTTATATACTACAGGCAGACATAAATGTGTCTGTAAGAGACCTCTTGTGTGCAGCCCAGCCCCCCACACTGCTGCAAAGTGTGGGATTTCATGAGCGGAGAGTAATCGGAGCCGGGCTTTCCACAGGGGGGGTTATAATGCAGTGTTTACACGGTGCACAAAGTGTGGAGGAAAAGGCCACTAATTGGAAAAGCAGAGCTAACCTTTTTGGCCAGCTTGAGGTCCTCAATCAGGTCCTGTTCGCCCTGTGACAGCTCAAAGATGGCCTATAAAAAAGTAAGAAAAAGAAATATGCATTTCAAGTTATTTAAGGTCACTTACATAATACTAAGCTGTGAAAAACAAAAACTTTTATACTTTAAAATTGACATTCAAATAAACAATATGAAATAACACAATATTAAAAGGAAGTTGACGATTTAAAACCAAATAGGTGACTTTAAAAAAACTTCAGGTAAGGGGATGGAAATCAATCTGAGCTTACACTGTTCTTTTTAATGTTCAATTCATCTTAGTTCTGCCTTTTCAGTGAGGAGGAATAAAAAAAACATCCTCTCAACCTTTGAACAAGCTTTCCTTTTAGACAGCTGCTCCCTGTTATCCACACCATATTCTGGAGCCTTTGAAGTTTGTGTGGCCACAGCGACAGAGAGAGAAACTCAATTTAGAAGAGCAAGGGGAGGCCATGTTTCATGCAGAGCTCACTAATTTTTACTAGTGAAAACCCAGTGGCTAATGCTTGGACACCTACAACTGCAAAAACAAAGTTAAGGGTGCAACGATGAGAACCCTCCACCCCCAGACTGTAGCAGCCGCTCAATTTCAGCCAAATGTGTTCTTGCCATGTGAACTTGCAGGACATAATTTGTATGGGGATTAGCAAACTGGAGCTCAGCGTCTACCTCAAGGGTTTACTGTGGGGCTGCAAGCGTTTCACAAAGCCAAGTACACTAGGTTTTCTTTGTTTCAAGTTGAGGCTCCTGTTTGAACCTAATCTAATTTCAATAATTAGTGACCCAGTGCACTGGTGGATAAAAAAAAACAACTATTGTACTGGTCTGTTTCTTGAGTGCATTGCTTGTGAAATAGGACAAATACATAATTTACAAACAGAAATATTACTCCTCTCATACAATCTCACACAAATGTCTCAAAAATTAAAATGATTGCAATGTGTTTACCTCTTTAACTAAATCATGGTTGTCAAAAACAACATTTATCGTCTCAAAATAAAGTAACCGATCTTGAAACATTACAAACAGACTTGACTGAGATGTAACTAGCAGTGGCGATTCAATTCTGAAGTAAGTGAGCGCTACTTAATACAGAAACGATGCATTTCCTAACACAGAATCAAACAAGTTCTCAAAGGAGGAGCAGCATCACTGACCACTGATAATGACATAGGTTACACTGACACCAAATGAATTCAGACATTCTGTCAACTCATGCAGCATAGCAGAATGCGCTCTTATTCACCGATGATCACAAGCAGGACTCATAAGCAGCTGTAAAGTAACACAACATAACACTAGGCTTGAAATCATTACAGTCAAAGCTGCATTATTATACACAATTGTTTGTTTTGCTGCTGTTTTTCAAAGTACTAAAAAATGATAAAGGAAAGTTCTGTCAATGATTTCAAATACAAGTTGGTAATATTATTATTATGTTTTTTTAAAAATACATAAATATAATAAAAAAAGGTCAAGTGATCATGGCAAGTGTACACTGGTGTGAAAATGTGTTTGCCCCCTTCCTGATTTCTTTTTTCATGTTTGTCACACAAATGTTTCAGATCACACAAGTAAACACAAAATGTGTTTTCCAAGTGAAGGAATTCATTTTTAAGGAAGAAAAAAAATTCCAAACCTACGTGGCCATGTGTGACAAAGTGACCATTAAAACATAACAGTGGTTCATCACTGTTAATATTAAAAGTTCAATATCTGTAGCCACACCCAGGTCTGATTACTGCCACACATGTTCTCAATCAAGAAAGCACTTAAATAAAACCTGCCTGACAAAGTAAAGTAGACCAAAAGATCCAAATGTCACTAAATTTGTGACCAGAAATTAACTGACCCGAACGAAGAACAAAATACAGGAAACGGAAACAAATGGGACATGTTGCATGTTACTGAGGCTTCTTACCTCCTGCCGTTTGATCTCTTTGGAGGACAGCATCTGTCCCAGGCCAACATCGAAGGTTTCGCTCCAGAGTTTGCTGTCGCGGCGCTTGGTGATGGCTGGAGGGGCCTGTCTGCTCCATGGTCGAGGAGGAACGATCTCAGGCCTGCTTTCGCTGCGGAAACTGATGGAGCGCTAAAACAGGAGAGAACAGAATTGCTGAAAATAAAACTGTATTGCAATATTTTAAAACAAATTCAATAAATTACAAAATCTCAAATGATGTTACAATTCAACCTGACTGGTTTGGTGTGATAACTGCCTTTAAATCAATGTCCAAAGCCTTTAATGAAAATTTCAGGTGCAAGGTCATTTCGTTAACACAGTTCTCTTTTTAGTGAACAGACATTTTCTGTTTTGTCTGCACATCAGCTACAGTTAGTTGCATGTTCTGCCCTGTGTCTGGGCTCATATATACATCTGGCCCTGAATATACAAATGTTGCTGCAGGAGCTATTTATACAGTAGTTTAGTAGAATATAAGCAAAAACAACCCAAAACATTTTTAAATTCTGATTACATTTTAGTCAGAACATTTTATTTATATTTGCTTCTGCACATTGAAACTGATGCATCACAAAGCACTGATACATTTTTACACCTCTATCATCCATTGACAGGAACCTCAAAGTTTTCATTGAGAAGTGTGTGGAAGTATAGCACTAATAGATACGGACATGCCTAAAGCAGGATGCTGTTCCATACTCACAAACTACGGTCAAACAAGGACCAACAATGATTAGTGTCATCACAGCATAACGTAACTGTGGGAGCGACTGTTTATTCAATCGTGATAATGTAAAACATCAAATGACATGGGGCATTTAGGTCAGATTAGTAGGAGCTGTTTTGGAAACTGAATGATCGATCCAACACACTACAGCCATGGAAAACTGCCAAGCTACGTCAAACCCTGTTATGTAGGCAGTAGTGGTTGTAGAAACTGATTTCATGGCTCCAATGCACCATAACTTCCATGCAGGTTCCATGCACAATGCACAAGACTTCTTTCACAAGATTACCTACATGTTGTTATAAAATGCCTCAGGTTTAGTTAGGAATTAAAGTAATAGTTTGACAATACAATTGTAATAAACTGACTAAATAAATGAATAAATAAATAACTAAAAGGGGAAAAACAGATCACAACCGTTTTCCTTTACCCAAATACAGTTGGTCAAGACATTGAAGTTTTGCACTGAAGGTACAAAGCTAACATAGCTAATAAATAAGATTATACCCATACAAATTAGCGTGCTACATACCTAAATCACCTAAACTTCTTTAAATAATGTATATCAAATTGCTAAAACTCTTGCCACTGTAATGAATAGTGATACATTAAAGAGGTCAAAAGTTAGCTGCTCTGAATGTCAAGATATTCAACAATATCTTGTGTTTTGTAAGAACAGTGCAAGAAACCACATAAAGGAGTTGATTTGAGATGATTTAACTCCACAAAGTAAGTCTGTTATGAATTAGGCATGCGGTTTGGTCAGTGCTGGTTGGTGAGATATATACCGAGCAGTAAAACCACTGACAGGTGAAGTGAATATTATTGATCAAAACAATGACAGCTCAAAACAGCAGAAAAATACAGGCAAATTTAAGGATGAGTGACTCGGACAAGAATCAAATTGAGTAGAGCATCTCAAAAAAGCCAGGTCTGTTTTCAGTATGCAGCAGCACCTTATAAAATTCTCCATGGTGGTGGTCAAGGGTGCCCGAAGCTCACTGATGCATGTGGGGGAAAAGCAAGGTCCCTAAGAGCTACTCTAGCACAAATTGCTGAAGAAGTAAATGCTTTGACAGAAATGTGTCCAAACTCATATACTGACCCCTGTCCACCTACAATGGGCATGTGAGCATTAGAACTGGACCATGGAGCAGTGGAAGAAGGTGGCCTGGTCTGATGAATATTTTATATCATTTGGATGGCTGTGCTCGTATATGTTGCTTACTTGAGGTAGGAACTGAATCAGGAAGCACAATGGGAACAAGGTACCTCTGCGAAAGTAAACTTTACATATGCATGTCTTGGCTGGAGGACTTGGAGGACAACTGTGAAAATTCGTTTGGGACTATCGTCTTGAAAACATCGATCAACCTGCTTCCTTTGACCTTGCAGAACAATGGCACAAGTGGGAAGCCGGTGAGAACCAGACAGAGTGAAAACAGGGGAAAGCCTGCGAGCTGGGTGATGAATCACTGGCCTGTACTCTGTGCTCCAGTCACACTCAGCACATAGAGCTGCCCGCTGGCCAGAAGCCCCAAATCAGCCTCCAGACGTGCTAAGCCAACCTCAGGCGGTCTCATTTCCTGCCCCAGGCCTTGGGTCTGCTTTTCCCAGCTCTACACATTTTCAGTTCTGTCCTTTCTTTCTTTTTCTCGTTCATGCTCCCCTCTTTCTGAGCCAGATGGGCTGTGACATGCCTACCTGATTCCCAGCCCCCACTCACTCACTCACTCACTCACACAGCAACAGCTGCTACCACAAGTCTTGCCTGAGGGCTCCAGCAGAAACATAACTTATGCCTCAACAAAAATTCAGATCACCTTTAAATAAAACAACAATGTTTTATTCACTTAAGTGCTTTAAAAACGTTTGTTTGTTTGTCAGACAAATTTCCCTACATTGACAGCTGCGTTTCATACAGTACCAGTCAAACTGAATTAGGTTTCTAAGAGAGTAACATGGTGGTGCAGCGTCACCTCACAGCAAGAAGGTCCTGGGTTCTATCCACGGGTCGGCCAGGTGCATGTCTGTGTGAACTGTACAAGTTTAGGTTGACTGGCTACTCTAGTTGCCCATAGGTGTGAGTTTGTGTGAATGCTTGTCTGTCTGTATGTTGCCCTGTGATTGGTTGGCCTCCTCTCCAGGGTAAATTCCCATTGTCAGAAGGGATCGGTTCTAGCTTCCCCATGACTCAAAAATGGATAGAGTTTGGAAAATTAATGAAGATTTCTATGACTACTACAACATTACAAGGACAATACAACTACTTAGGTTGATGACAACAACAATTTATATTCAAAACAACGAATGAAATACAAGGTTTCAACATTTTCAAATCTACTAGAAAACAAAAACCTTCCAGGTGGCTCCTTATAAAGCTGCTACACATAATGCCAGGCAGCATTAGCGCAAAGTAAGCAACTTGTCTTCTATCTGACAGTCTGCTTTCTGCTGTAGAGGTCCATTTTTAATGAATTTATTTTTTATTTAGCATATTCGATATTATTCTAACATTTTGAAATGGACACAATGAGTTACAGTGTAACAATTTTGATTGATATTTTCATTCCTTTTCAGTTTTGTACTGCAAGCAGTATAAATTGTGGTAAATTGTTCCCACAATATGATTTTCTAAGCATTTCATGATATCAGTACTTAAAACCCATTTTATTTTAAAGAGAGCTTTGTTATCTTACTACTACTAGCTCATTTTTATCTTCAAAGATGATACAAAAATACTTGTGGCATATCATGTATAGAAAAACATTCTCAAAGTATCGTGATGTGATATTTTTACCATGTCGCCCACCTCTACTTCCTAATACTCACAAGGAACACAAAAACGCTTAAAACAATGGCCTGCAGTGTTATGTAAAAGCAAAGGTGACAAAAAGAGGGATGTCCATTTCACAGGTCATGCATGAATGATTCAAGGATAAAGTGATTAGTGTCATACCTGCAATGTTTGTCCAATGCGCTTAAGTGGTGCAGCCTTGACCGGAGGGATGAGGTTAGCCAGAGACGTGACCCTTGACAGAGGCTTCACCCGCTTGTTGCTAGGCTCCTGTAAATAAACATTGCATTGTCATTAGACACTCCACCCAAGTAAGTGGGTTCACAAGCAGCTTGAGACAAACTTCTTACTCTTACCACAAAGCACATGCGAGAACAATTTTTGATTCATCAAAAATTTTGAAGCTCAGCAAGGTCACTGAACATGCAAAAGCAACGTATACTTTACTAAAGAAGAAATGCAAAAAAATTGCTCTAATGTTTATTTGAAACTCCATCCATCAACTACAGAAACAATAAGGTGTGATATTACTTTCTGATATTTGCACCATCAAATACTAGATCACTTCTATCTGCACAGATTACATTTCTCATTACTTGAGCGGGTAATTGATTATTAGAAATAATCCAATTAGCTAGGCCTACCTCCATCACATAATACCCCCAAGCAGGAGGAAGGATGGCCAGCATGTGATTCCTTCAAGACACGAGATATTTTACAAGTTGCCGCTACACCCAACACCACTGGACAGCTCAACACACTTTTAGAAGAACACTAATTGCTGATTGTTAGCTGTCATCTAACAGATGCCCAGCACATTGTCTAGCACCACTGAGTGAGTGGAAAGAGAGAACCATCCTACTCATCCAGAGATTATGAGGCTAATTATCTTCTAGCAGAGTCACTGCTGTGCATCAAATGTACAATCTGATGATGATAGGGGCCAACACTTTCACAGCTATGCAAACTTCTCTTTTTACAAACATTGTTGGATGCATCAACTTAACACATTAGCAATCAGCAAGCTTCTTTTTCAATGGATTCCTTAGGCAACATCTATCTAACATCTAACATCTTCTCACTCAATCAGTGAAATGGAAAGTAAGGTAGTTTCTATTACTGAGTAAAGAGGAAATCGGTTTCCTGAGGTTCAGGTGCTATTAACTTTTTTAGTGGCTTCCTTGCAATATAGCAACAAATGACAAATAGAAAACACTAGCGCACACACACACACACACAGCAATGTCACTGACAGAAAGGGCAAAATGCATGGCCGCACACACTTTCAACAACAGAGGATACCTTCTGCCTTACAGTCTCCATTGGACCCCATTACTCAGATGCAAACGGTGAGTGACCGGCAAGTCTGAGGACATCTGTGATAAACTGCACCACTGGTCATTTTCTCTTGACACGGTCATGCCTCCAAGGTTGCAAGAGTTCACTTCACTCTAACAGCAATAGCAGTGCAAGACAGCAAATCTGGGGAACCCCGTTGTAAGGCGTCGTTCACATTAAGGTTCCAGATACTGAGACGGCAGACAGCATACACTGGTTAAAAAAGCTGCTCAAAGCAAAAGTCCGTGTCTTGCCTTCTGTTTGTCACTTTTTCTTGTGAAAGGTCAAGCAAAATGAACACATTCAGCCTGAGAAAACCTGCAGCACAGTAAAGTGCAATAACGGCAGAGCAATGGCAATAGTAAATCCATGCATTCTCCATCTGCAGAGCATTTGGAAGGGACCGGATCCTTGTAGCTTCTGTTCACCTTCCTGCATACCTTCCTCTCCCCTTTTCTTGTCCCCTCTCTCCCTCAGTGCTTTGGCACAGAGCAGCGTGACATCACTGCAGCTCCTAATCTGTATTCGCTAAGCATAGGCATTTTCTGTGTCACGATTAACAGAGTGAACTTGAAATTCTGTAAATAACAATTTGCATGATGATAATGATGCATATTTGATAAGGGTCTCTTTTATGAGAAGAATTTTTTTGGCAACAAAGATTTTCAAATTATTTTTAATATTGTTTGGACAAATTTCTTGATTGTCTGTCATAACAGTTTGACCACTACCAATAGTGACAGCCCTTAAAAACATGCCCCACTACTGTGAACCAATAAAACAGCTCTCTGCATAATAGTGACCACAATGTTTCCAATGAACACATTATTGTGAAGTAAAGAATTTCAAAGCTTTCGGTTGAAAAGCGTTATTTTTTATCTGCTGGAGCAAGAGCATCATCATTGACCACTGAAGATAAGTTATCAACTACGCTGCCCCCAAAGGTAACTCAGAGACATTCTGTCGACTCATGCAGCGTAGCAGAATCTTCATACACTCACTGTACTGATGTTCAAAAGCAGCAGAATTAATTTGCTGTCTTCACTGCCTCAGGGTGTCTTATGTAACAAGCTGTGGAATGATATTTAGACAAAAATGAAGTAATGGTTTGTAGAACATGGAAGGGAAGTGGCCTACATTTCCAAATGTTCTAGTGGCTGCAAAATACATATTTCATATCTTTATATTATGGAAATGATCTGGAACAGACACAAACCTGACATGGGGTGTTAACATGTGACTTACATTTATGTCTACTAAGCCAACATAACATAACAAAACACACACACACACACGCGCACACACGCACACAGACACACACACAGACACACACACAGACACAGACACAGACAGTCATTTTAGCCCCAAAATCAGTGTATATGGTACCAGTCAGTCCATATTAATGTAAGCATTTTCATTTAAATCTAAAAATGATTTGAATTTCTAAGGTGATATCAGACAACATAAAGAGTGAACATTTATTTCCACTGTTTTGACATTTTACATTTTTTAAAATGGCCAACAATCAGTTATTAGCAGTCCACAAGGTCTTAGCATGTGTGGATTGTCTGGACTTTTGGTTAAAACATTTGATGTGGTCTTCAGAAGCTACCAGCAGAAAGTCAAAATAGGTTTCAATAAATATTCCAAACCAATTCAATTCTATAAATTCTACAAAAAAACAACAAAAATGCTTTCCCAGTACAGGGTGTGTCCAATGTTTAATATGTGTGCTCCATCACCTCAAAGAGGTCTTCAAGAGCCATTTTTACAATGCTGTCAGTTTCCTTTAACATGTCGGTTTCATGTGTTCAGCCTTCACAGCCCTACTATGGCATATACGAAGAATGATTTTAGTTTATAAACACATTAAAATGAGCCAGGTCAAACTGACTGCTAAATCTTATCCAATGTCTGCCAGATCTGTGCTCTGGACCTAACCTAATCGATAGACATGTGATTGGCCAACTGACCTCTGCTAGTTTGCAAATGTAGATACCCTGAAGCACCTGATAACCTTCTTTTACCTTCTCTCCACAGTGATGGTAAAAGCTGGAATCTTCATCATCATACCCATTAAACAGGGACGGCAGATTCCACAGAGAGCAGCAAAACCTAATCATGAATTCCAGTTCCTCCAATTAGCCGTTCGCATTAATAAAGTACACTGAGACTCAATATGAAAGAAGCCCAAGGGATAACAAGTATCTGCAGTAAATCGAGGTATGGAACACACTTCCAATGACACTAGAACACATCAAATCAGTTTAAAGCAGCGGCTCAGCCAAAACTGATTTTCAATCTCAGATACAGAGACGTAAACAAAGCCATGTGAAAAGGTTTATTTGTAGAGAAACCTGGATTTGCTTTAAAATTGTCACCATAAGAATCAGGTCATGATGTCTACAACACAAGTTATATCTGTTTTACTCATTCTCCAAATGTAAATATACCATACAGTCAGGTAGTGATAAAATGTACACAGTATCCCACTACCATGCATGGACTACCAGTTTATTCCCAAACTAACATAACAATAATGTGATAACATTGAGATGTAGCTTTAAAACTCTTCAAATTCTTCAAATTTCAAGTTTTATTCAAAACATCTGTGAACATTTCACATAAAACGACTCTGAAAGACTTTTCATAATTTAATTACTAATTAATAAATGCACTTGTTCCTTGCTCCATGTAGACCAAACGCTGATGAAGCGTTGATGTACAAGATAGAAACAAACATAAAACAACTTTAAGGCATTTGCATTTGTGTAATGTGCTAAACTGGAGAAATTATTAACAGTTTTGTTTGGCATGATGCCTTATCTCAAGTTTCTGCTTCTATCAAACTTACAACACTTTTCATGTATGACTAATGCTTCCACTTGGGTGACAGGTAGATTGCTTTTTGTTCAGAGATGGAGAAGCTTCCTAAAATAGAGCTTACATAAATAACTGCAGCCAGGATACCCCATTGTGGAGCGTTTAACCTGTGTCAACCCAATCTCACACAACCCACATATAGCCTGTGGGCTCCTAGAGAAGCTGTGGAATAGTTTTTATTCATCTAATCGATTATTGAAATAGTTCATGAAGTCCACCTACTTTAATGCAAATGTGTTATTATACATACACATTATAGGCCCATTAGTCTCAAAAAGTCGCAAAATAATCACTGAAACTGCAACAAAATGTAGATAATACATCGTCATAGCCCTTGTTTATGGAAATGAAACAAAAACTACAAGACAAACACTGGGTCAGTTTGAGTTTTAAATACACTCCATCTTCAATGTTCAGTTAGGTGCACACAGATGTAACCATTACCACCCAAACACCTGTGGAATGCTGCCTTGCCGTAAGTTTTAATGCCTGCAATAAAGCTCTCAGAAAACAAGGGGCACCTCTATTAATGCGTGTGGTCAAACTGGACTCATGCCCCGTAGTCCTAACGTGTTCATGAAAGAGACGAGTCAGAAAACATCAAGGTAAAAATGCTTTTAAAAACTGACCAAGTCAAACAAACACCAGCTTGGGACAAGATCCAGTCCCACCAAAGCCTTCCATGTGGTTATGTGGACCACAGGCAGGCTACCATATGTGTTTTGAGGAGAAGCTTGGACTGCCTGTACTGTTATTAACATGAAAGCTTCGGCTAGCAGAAGACGAATGGTTTTTAGCCTGGCCCTTTCTGCTGAGAAAGGGAGTCTGGCTCTGTGTGGGAACGAATGAATCATACCAGCAGCTGGGTGGAACTCCACCAAAACGGCAATTAGTAAGTGAGGAAACCAAGTATCTGAGAACAAACTTTTCCTTCACACATTTTAAAAAACTGATGCAGCAACAGTGAACTTCCAGAACCATCACCAGTAGCATCACCTCCACTGGAAGACCTCATTCAGTCAAGTAGGGATACGTCTACCAGTTTTCACTAGTAATAGGGAAGTGCATTTGATGAGAATGGTTGTTATATTAGTCTGTTCAACTTCCTTTACAATAAGGACGTTCACAGAACACAAATTAAAGTCATTATCTTGATAGTCTGATCTGAATATCCATATGGATCCACATGCTGGTCAGCTCTTCCAATATTTTTAGTGAGACCACATGCTACAGATCTGGCATGATCAAGGAAAGCAGATATGAAGGGAAATGTCATTACTATTTGGACACAGTCGTGTCTTTGCTTTGTACTAACCTGTGGGAGTGTGTTTTGAAGTAATCAACAAGGCCTTATACACTACTGTGTATGCTATGCTGTGACTCAGACTATGTGTCAGTCTCAGGCTTAAAAACAACTCAAAGGTCTTGTCCTGACAGAATTATAAAACATCTTTATCTGCTAGGTCTTGCTGTCAGTACCCAAAAGAGATTACACCTCCTATCCTCACAGAGCCTTCAGATATCAACAGAAATCCATTTTCACATAGCATGAGGCCAGAACTCAAGGCCCTACTGAATGTTACTTTATTTTTTAAGGTGATGGACTCTAAAGACCTCTTACACCCCAATTCATGGAGCTGATGTTGTTCAGTTTTATCATACAGTAACATGGAGGTGGAACCAGGGTAAATCCCTGAATTACCAAAGAAAATCACTATATATTGATTTTGTTCCACCATGTTTCAGCATGTCAAAGTCCAGGGTTCTCTTCTGCTACACTATTTAAGA
>JBBIGC010000131.1:6537052-6555603 GCA_037576955.1 Lepidarchus adonis | reverse complement strand
GTGTAATTTTTTTTAGCATTTTTATTGTTGGTAGCTCATTTTGACTTGGTCAATTTAAAAGTAGCTCGCAAGCCAAATAAGTTTGAGCACCCCTGCTGTAACTTATCAAGCCATCACAATAAGGCCCTTGCTTCCAACCCATTAGCTTCAAGAACTGACTGATTAAAATATCCCACCCCTTGACAGGAGTTCTTGAGATGATCAGTGTTATTCACTTCCCCTGTCTGTGGTTTTAATGATGTGTCTGACATACACACGCACACACACGCACACACAAACACACATATACAGAGAAAGTGATGCTGTAAAAGGGAACAAATACTTCCAAAATAGTTAATATTTTGTACTGGTTAATACACAAGCTCTCTTAGATCCCTTCAAAAACATCAGTTTATCCAGAACTCTGCTGCCAGATTTCTTACTTATAGAAAACACTCATCCCACATCACTCCCATCCTCTTTCAGTTACACCTGTTCAATCCTGTATGAAGTTTAACATTTTTCTCACTTTCAAAGCCCTACACATTCTCGCTTCCCTGTACATTAGTGAACTTCTCGAGCCCTGTTTCCATTCCAGCTCCCTCAGGTCATCTAGACCCACCTTCTGATGGTCCTCCATACCCATCTTTCCATTATGGATGGCAGATCTTTCAGTGCTATTGCCCTCCACAACTGTGTATCATTTCCAACATTTAAATCAGAACTAAAAACCTTTCTTTTCCATAATTTCCTTTCTTCCTGTTCTTCCTCCTCTTCCTAAATGTGTTTTTCCTTCTGCCCACTATGTAAAGCGACATTGGGTTTGTGAAAGGTACTAAATACAATAATTGTAACTTATTATTACTATGATGGAGTCTGGTTCCAGTTTATTGCCTTTACACCAACTCCTCAGTAAACTGATTAAATGAAACAGCAATTACATTAAAAATTTGTAGATTATTTTGTGTATTGTATACTTCATATGTTATTTTACTGAACCTCATGTTAACAAGTGAACATGAAGAAATAGTTTGATTTCAGTCTACTACAGCAAAGTGGAATTTTCTGCAGTATTTACTATGAGACATCACAGCTCACAGTCAGAAAGTTACACCAATTATCCAGCATGTTGAGCAACAGGAGCAAACTGACATTTTTATACAACTGAATCTTACTGAACACCAATGCATGCAAACTGGGGCAGAAAAAAGCACATTCCAGAAGAGACAAGCACAGCTCCGAGCCTATGTACGAATGCGCTTATCACAGCTAACTAAAACACACAGTGGGCTTAAATCTTCTCCAGCTAACACGGTATAATAAACACCCCCCAAGGAGTTCATAAATCCGTAAAAGCTTTAGGCTGTACACTCTCACAAAAGGATGTAGTGATTAGCAAAACTCTCTCTGTATCATCACTGCTTTAGTACATTTTGTGACAGAGCACAAGAACACAGCACTGACGCATCATCTGAAAACGCTCTGCTATTTGTAAAGGTCCTTTCAGCTTGTCTGGATTATTTTGTTGTTTGCCAGCCCCCTCCATCTGATTTTATTTTATTGTTTCACTTTATTGTTCTTAGTTGTTTTAATTACAAAAAATTCAAATGTGTTAAATATTATGTTGTGTATTGCTGTCTTGTATTTTGTTATTATGCTTTTTGTTTGTTTTTTATTTTATTTATTTTTTATTTTGGTATAAGACAATTCATGATCATTTTGTCATTTTCACAATCAGAATCAGAAAAACTTTATTGTCCTGGAGTAAATTGTTTATGCAGTGACTGCACAGGGACATACAGACATAAAATAATATACAGAGTAAGATAAAAAAAAATTACTCTGAGATAAAAATGCAAATACAAAGGTAAGGTATAAGTTGGGTGGGATAAGTAGAATGAAGTAATGGAATATAAACTGTAATTTTAATGAATACTATAAAATAAAATAGGTAAATAGAATAAATAATAAGGCACTAGCAGCAGTGGTATTGCACCTTATGTCCAGACTGGTAGTGAATATTTATTGCACATTGAGGCTAGTGAGGAAGCAGCAGGTAATATTGTTATATTCTGTGTTGTGAGAGGGAGTTATTGTGTGGATGAGTGATTTTCTTCCCTTTTTGGCATATGGAATATGATAATGTTTTTGTCTTCTTATTTTTCACTTCTATGTTACCTTGTCTCAGGTCTATAGCGCCTTGGAAATGCTAAAATGCATGTTATAAACATTGAGACAATGAAAGAATCGATAATATGAACATGATCATTAAAATTATCATTTAGATTTCATACACTAAGTCAAAATCAATAATAAATTCTTCACACACAGGGCACAAGTAGTCCCATCAAATTTGACGGTTTCAAATTCATAAAAATTTAATTTTCATGTTGTAATTATAAAAGTTTTGTAATTGTTTTGTATTTACTTCTGGTTAATTCATGCATTTGTGAAAAGAGTTTACCATAAATTTAATGACGGATCATCTTTATGACCTCCTTCACCACCGGAGAAGCAAAACCAGTTTTTATACGGGTCATTAATACAGTAGTTTGTTTAAATTGATACCATCCACTGCTTCCCTTGGCTCAGGACTTGTACAACACAGGGGTCTTGAGTGTTATTGTTGCTCCATAACTGTTTATTCTCCTTGACAACCAGCATTTCCCAGCACTGAATAGAGGCTAATTTCTGCATCCTGCTCCCACTTTGGCCCAGTGGCTATACTGAGGTCAGTCTGAGGAGTAAAACAATGGCACACGTGAAGCATGGAGAGCTGGTCTAGTGCTTATGACCTACGTACAACCCTTGTTGTATACATTCACAGGTATGTGTTGTATGGTTTTAACATAAACAGCACTGTGCTATAATGCCAGGAAATCCATGATCCAACGCTTGCGTCCAACAACAACATGGTCATATTATGGATGGATTTGATGGGTGATGGGTCTGCAAAGAGCTAAAATAAGGCCATACCATTACCAAGGTCTTTTAGGGAGAGCTATATCAAAAAAGAAAACTTTTCAGATGGTTCACCTACACAGGACGGTTTACTGGTGCATGCCAGATCTACAGAAGATATGTCAATCTGCAGAAACCTTGCACAGAACTCACATGGAAAGAAAAAGCTGCAACGCACACAAATTGAAACCAATTTGAGGTTTAGGAGATGAGACTCATTAAAGTTGTGACAAACCAAAACCGTTAACCAGTGGGTGAGAACCATAAGAGTAAGAGTGAACTCGTAAGACAGACAGGAAGCCACAGTAAAATCCCTTTTGACACAAAACAATGTTGGTTAAACTATGGAGTCAAAGTGTCTAACACGTCCTATGCTTATAGGTGCTGGGTGGACGTAGAGGTTCCACTGAATGTTCTGTGGAGAACAAAGTACAACATATCTCCAAATATTTTAAAAGCCACAAATGCACATTCCAACCTTCTGAACTCACGCTAACCGCACTCCAGGTGTGAAAAAGCGAACAGCTGATGTATAAACATGTCCCATCCGTGAACATCCAGGTTATATCTCTGACTGCTGAATCACTACTTTATTCACAGCTTGCTCTTAAACATCATTGCCCAGAAGTTTCTCCAAGATTTCCAGCTTCTGCCTTGCCACCCACTGGGAGCATTCACACACACATACGCAGACATACACACACACAGAGCAAATAGGGCCAAGTCTAGCCAGAGGGAAAGAAAAGACTGGAATTGAGAGAGGCTGGGGAATCTCAAACTTAATGAACCACTTCCATTTAGACAAACACGCATTCCTCTTGAGGGACTCTCAGTTTAGAGTCTTCTGCCGCAGTCGTAGAAAGAATGGTGCCAAAAAGAGGCTCTTTGGAGCGATGCCACAGAAGAACTACTTCTGTTTCCTCAAAGACCTTTTTCAATGGGTGGTTCTGGTTGTGTTTAAAGTTTAACTTAATGTAAAGGTTAAAGCAATGAAATGTTTTTCCTAGAACTGTATGCCCAAGCCAAGAAACTTATGGGAAGCTTTAACCTTTAAAAGTGAACAAAGCACATACAGGTCACATCCCACAGTGTTTTTACATTTTATCAAGGACAGGTGAGATACAGCCCTGTAAGTGTGGGTAGGTTAATTCTGTGACTGTACTGGAATTTTGATTTTGATTTTGATATGATGAATCCTTGAAAAGAACATTAGCTGTTTCATCTGGGACAAACCTATGCAAGAGGATATTGGGGCTTCCTGAACAAAAGCTTGGATACCCATTTCTGAAAATGTCAGATGCCTTTCACATTGTGTCAAAAAATTCAAGATTCAAGGAACCAATAGAAATGGTGCAAAATGACTAGAAAAAAAATCTTCCACTGATATTACTGATATGCAGTAGATTCATGACTTTTACCTCACAACCATTCACAAGTAGAGGTTTTAACAGTAGTGGAGTGATGTAAAAAATAAAAAAAAGAAAGAAAGAAAAGTAAAACAAGCTTCAGAATTTAGTGTTGATGAAAAAATGTGTGCATGCTTTGTTGAATTTGAATACAATCAATTATACTAGCTTCCAAAGTCAGTGCAACTCAGTTGCTTTAAACCATCAGACTGATGCATGTTGATGCTTTTTCACCAGTATATGTCTATTCACAAGTATATTTCTTCTAACAAGTTCCAGTGAGAAACAGTTCAAGAATACACATTCTTCATCAAGCACGATACCTCACTGGAGAGAGCAAAAGTGTGATTTGTGTGAAAAAGACAGTGTTTGCTAAGATGACACCATTCTCTGGGATCTTCTCCCTCAGTCTCACTGTCTGTATGTCACCTCCAGAGAGTCATTGTGAAGACGAAGGGAAGGTTAGCAGCGCAGGTGCAGACATTATCCTTTGTTTCTCTACAACTTTTTCATTGAAGGGCAGCGAGTGCATTTGCACCTCACCACTGAGGAGAATCTCACAGCCTTACAGGGCCTGTTTGTTGGTCTTACAGGTTAATCAAACTTTTTTTTCTTGCTATGTTGATTGAAAATGTAGTGGCGGACAATATGGCAATATGGCAATATTTATTTATGGCTGATCATCTAAATTTGAGGTAAAGGGTATAGTGTGTAAACATAACAATTAGCCAAAGCATCACATTAAATGCTGGACATCATTGGGTAAAGCACATCTTTTTTGCATTAAAACAATCTTATTTATATTTATTAGTGGTTTCTATTGGAAAAAGCAAAGCAAAATGACCATTTCCACTCATTCAATTCATACAAAAAGTGCCATACATTCAATTTATCACCCAGATTACAGATTATGACCTTACATATTAATTTCCTTCAAAACTTTTGGAGTTAATTTCTCTAACAATCCATAAGCTCCATTATTCATCTCCCTGGAGGATCCTGCACACAAGGGTCAGCCATACAACATCTCTGAAAGCTACTTAGGTTAATACCATTGTTAACTGCTTGAAAACCTTACAACCCAGACTATACATCTGTTCCAGTCATTTGTGTAAATAATGTAATATGGTTCCTTTATTAAGTGTGTACACAAAAGAAATCACATGACATTAGTTATCTCCTGATCTGCCGGTGTATGTCACAACATAAATTCCAAAGACCAACAACAGGAAATACAAGGACATTCAAGAAGGAATGTGCTACTGAGCAGGTGTTGCTGGACAGAATGGAAGCTGATGCTGTTCACTTGGTCCAACTGTAATTAGTCCATGCATTCAATTCCTTTCTTTCCCAGACAGCAAGAGCCAGACAAAGCCAAAGCCTGGCTAACCGGCTAGCCGTTTTTGTTTTGCCTCAACTGACTAATCATCTGCAATTTCCCCTAGAAAAGGCAGTTACAAACAAATTCCAAAATTCACACTGGGTCAACAAATCTGAAGCAGAAGTCTCAGGGTAGCTTTAGTATCATAAGACAACTACATTTTTTACATCCCAGGTCAAGTTGCTTTTATCAGCATAGTTTTCCAATTAGGAGCAAATTCCTAATTTAAGTCATGCTACCTCCCAGACCGGAAAAAACATACAAAACTAATCATGTTCTAGGAAAAACCTTAGAATGATGTAAACTATTAAGAAATGGTAAAACCAAATTACATCTTCACTCAAATGACATTTGTGTCTGATTCAAGGCATCATTTCAGCTTCTTTTAAGTTACGTACGTACATTCTGCTAAAAATAATTGGCAGACTGAATTCAGCTGTTTTAAGGTGCACCCATTGCTCTCCACAGAAAAGCAATAAGATAGAATGCTCTGCAGCAATTGCACCTGTATCTACGGCCATGTCCATGTCCAATGTGGAAAAAGAGAAATGGTGATAGACTTCATATTTGGGATTACTGGTGTTTAAGATCTAGCTCTTTAATATTAGTATTTGACCATCAGTATCTGAAGCAGCAAAAAGGAATTAAACTAAAAATTAAATTGATGCCAGAAGAAATGCTGGATGAATATCTGTCTTTTTTTTCTCTACATTTTGGACAATGTATTTAATACTCAGACTAACTGCCAAAACACATTTGTAGAAGAAATGCCCAATGACTGACATTCTCTTTCAGCTGTGCTCTAAACCAGAACAGAGGTTGTGAAGTGAAAGTGACTATTTGTCATTGTTAACACACTCAATCTTACACAAAGTGCACCACAACCTCTGCATTTAACCCATCATATGTGCAAACAGAATCTGGGGAGCAGTGTAGGTGGGACGGTACTTTGGGGACGAGTACCACAATGGTGCCCAGACTGGTGCCCAGGCTGTGACCTTCTGATCCCACGGGCAAGGTCCTAACCACTAGTCCACCACTGTTACAGATTTTGATTTAGCAGAAAAGTGCCACAGATCAAATGAAAAAATCTAATGTTTTGTCAATGTGTTAAATGCAACATGTTCATAATTAATCAATTGAGTTAGAACACAGTTGCCATTTTTTCTGTTTCAATGGACATTACATATTCCCATTCAGATCTGAAAGTTTGCAAGAAAACAAGTTGTTTTTTCTTGGTCGCAGTGCACTTCTATCTGTCTCCGTGTTGTTTGTAGAAGTGCCACTTCCACTGAGCAAAGCAGGTAAATAACAGTACAATTTAACAACTGTGTTAAAAATAGCATAAAACAGCAATGTGAACAATATTCATTATTTTAGGTGAATTCCAAAACATGTATAACGTATTATATTAAAACATGAAAACACTATTGTAAAAACTCCTAAGCTGTGCTATATTCTAGGACTGGTTTAAGATACTAAATATACACAAAAATTAAAAAAAGTATTTCTTGAATATTGGTGGATTTTAATTGTGATTTGCCACTGCTTTAAGTCAAACTTAACACTGTGATAAAACCACTAACACAGGGCTTCTCACAGCTTATTGCTTTAACAACTTGACATGGCTTGATTGATAGTGACGTATCTACCGTACCTAAGGGTGAATCCCTCCCATACAGGCCAAATGCATATGCTAGCAGTTTTTAATGAAAAAGTTCTAACAATTTTTATTAAATAATTAAATCAATATTTCCCTGCAGGGTACATTGTTGCTCATTTGAAGGTACATCTGGTTGTACATATGCAGGACAGGATTAGACAGAATTCCTTTTATCTTGATGGTATAGTTACAGATTTAAAGCTTTTATACATTATACATATTTGCCAGTATTTATCCCTTCATGCAGTAAATACCAATTGCATGGAGGTGACTTGTTAACAATATCAGATTAATTGTTGCATCTGTGTAAGATTCACTACCTCACATGGTTTTCTTCAAACTGAATGAGATATTAATCAAACTAAACAAAAAAGCTTTTATTTTCACATAGACACAAGACATTTATGTGGTTCTCTTTGTTCTACATGAGCTAAGGGAACATGAGGAGGCTCCAAAAGTTTACATAAAGTTGACTTTTTGATAAAGCTTAGCAGAGAAAAAACATCTGTAAAAAAATATTCACATAGACAAGCTGAGAGGATACTTCAAATTCATTAATTATCAGTAAGCAAACCCAGATTTACTTGAAATACTATGACTTATACTTCACTCTACTTTAAGCTTTGGCTAATGGAATAATGAATAATCACTTAAAACATTTTTTTTACACTTTGAAAGAAATAATTCGTTAACAGTCAATAGGAAAAACCTGACGTAGACCCTTTACCTCAGGTACTTTAAACTTTAAATTCTTTTTTCACTCTTGCACATCGTACAGACTCTTTTGAAATGTTATTGAATCACCAGTTCTACTATGGATATTTATTAAAACATATAAAAAATAATAAATAAATAGCAGTTTAGCATCTTCTACATATGTAGTCCACAAGCAGCATTACGTAACAATCTGAAGTAGCTTGTACTAGCAGTAATTCGCAGTCACCGCACTCACCTGATTAATGAAAAGACAGCACCCCATCATTAGGAAATACTGCAATGTTTCAGTCTCCAAATCACTGACAATGTTTCCACAGTGAGCTACAGACTAGCCTTCACCCATCGGCCAGCACAGGACACAGTGAGGTAAGAGTATGTTTGAGCGTGTGTGTGCGTGTACACACTAAAGGAGACAGGGCCTGTGTGCGACAAACAGGATGTGAAAGAGGGGAAGCTGCAGCAGTGCTATATTGGGGCAGAGCAAGAGCTAACCTTGCTGTTTATGTTTGTCGTTTGGAGGATGGTGTCATGACCCACTCCGACGTCCTGAAGCAGATAGAACTGTTTCACTGATTTCCCACACTGTGCTACAGGTAAATATATTTAGAATAAATAAAGTCATCTAGGCTTTGGTACCACATTACCATAGAACCATAGGGTTTACACACAGTTTAATATCCGTTAATTGGGTCATTAACAATTTAAAGTCATTTATAGGCAGTTAAAACACAAACAAAAAGGACAACAATGACCCACTCCTTGCCAAATAGTGATCCCACATTCATACTGTTAAAGCTCAGATCTTACTGACTATTGATCTTAATTTTTCTTCTCCACCAAATAGAATTACATCATTACATTAGAATTACATTATTAGATTTTTAGATTCACCATATATAACAGCTCTTGCCCACTGGTTATTTATCCTATTATGGCTATCTGCTTATTAATTTAGGTTTTTAATGAGTCTATTAGTCAAGGAAAGCACATATTTAACACATTATTGTACACAGAAGTCATTAAGTGTGCTATCCAGAAATCTAAAGAACATAAAGAAAAGCAAGCGATAAAAGTAGTATGTAGAGCCTCTTTTTAATTAAAAGCTGTGAAAAATAAGGCAGTTATTAGGGTAGGTCAAACAATTATTTAGTTTTAACAAAGGTGTACAGCGCTAAGAATGTCATTAATTTTGCAGGACAGTTGAATTGTGCTTAAACTAAATGAGCATATAATCAAACCAAATTTCATGGATAATCTCCTGATTTAAATGCATGGCCCATTTTATCTGTAATTTGTGAATAATAAAAAAATATCTAAAAAAGCTGTTCCAATATGAAAGGGCTGCATGCTAATGGTTGTTGTGAGAACAGGAAGCTGGGAAAACCCTGTGAAACTTCCTGGAAATAAGAATGGCTTCCTGCTAGCATTTCCTGCATGAGGGCTGTAGACCTGCCCTATACTCTCTTAGGGTCGTCTGAACATCTGTTGTACATATCAATATAGTTAAAACTTTAAATGAATTTGTAATAAAAAAATTAAATAAGAAGTAAATAAACTCGGGCATATGTCAGTGATTTAGGGGTATAGCTTACAACAGTTTCTGAAGTAAATTGTGTAAGGGACGATTTGTCAATTCAATCACACAAAGTAGATGTGGTGCAGTGGGCAGCTATCAACAGGTGCAGTGTTCCTTGCTTAAAGGTACCTCAGTTGTGTCTGTTCTGGGACATGAACCTGTGATGACCTGATCCCAAGGGCAAGGTCCTAATCACTAGGCCAACACTGCCCAGTTTGTGGCTAAGTAAACATTTGTGCGGTTTGTCTTCATGAAACAGAAAAGTCTTTTATTATGTTTCACAGTTGTGCTTCATACTAACAGCAGCATGTCTGATATGAATCCCATATATTTGGCATATGCCACACATAAACATCAGTACATTTATCAATAATAAATTAAATAATAAAAAAATTGTCATGGTTTGCTTAGTCTTGTGGTTATGCTCAAATGAATTGTAAGTTCAGGTCCAAGCAGAATATTTTAGACTGCCTTGTCCCAGAAGTGACGCAACAGTGAGACACCATCAGGCCAGCTCTGGTGATGGAGGGCCAATTTCCAGCACAGTTTGGTGATTTCCCTGATCAAGCACACTTGGTACGCCTGTTAATTGCCAGGTTTAGGAAGTGTGTTAGAGGAAGGGAATTATTATTACATACTGGAATATGCATCAGGACACTGATGTAAACGCAAATATCAACATGTAGGAAAAATTGATGAAGCTACAGATGTAGGTATAAAAATATTTTAACACCCCAGTCAAAATACATGTAAATAATTCAAATGGTTGTTACACTAATCAAATACACCCACTGAACTTAAAAACTGAGCCTAAAGTCACAAAACTGTCAGGCTTACCAGGTCCAGTTACCAGAGATACAGAGTTGTGAGCACCTGCTGTACAGTGCACAATTTCTTTTTCTTGTTGGGTTTAACATAATATGAAAATACATGTAAATATGACTGGGGCACCCAATATTATGTCTACAATAAGGTAAAACAAATCTGCTTTGGCAAACTCTTAATTTTCCCATAGACAGTACTGGAGTAGATCCAGGGTCCTTATTTGGGCATCTTGCAGATCACAAATTGCATACCTCAGAAGTTAATTATCATGCTAGATTTGATCATGTCTGGTGAAAGGGGTACAGTGTATACAATAGCAATTAGATTAAGCTCAACAGTATTTGTATGTGCAGTATGATATTACTTGCACATAAATGCAGGACAGTTTGTGATAATTCAGTTTACTATCTTAACATGTTAACAAAAAACACCAGATCTGAATCCAAGTTTAATTGTGTAAAAAAAACAAAAAAACAGACAAGTAAGACGAGATTATATCATCATCATTAAAATCACAGTTAATTGGACCATAACCACCCTATGGTTTATTTTTCATGCCACCTACAGTAATTTTTACATTTATAATATATGCAGTGTTTTTTTTAGACATTTTGGTTTAGGGGATAATGAAAATGCTGTGGTGTGGTACTAAATATTTGCACCTAGTGAAGCCCTTATTACATTTACATCTGTAATTTCTCCACAATTCCAGATGGCAGCCATCTTTGCAATTGCTTTGGTTGTATTCCACACGAAATCTTCATTGTTGCACTAAGTCAATTATCTGTGTGATTGAGGGTCACGCAATAGTTTCCAGGTGTTGAGGCATCAACATCTACCCACACTGAATCTTTTTTCGAAAGCAAACATTGCTGAGGGAAAATATGAGGGGGAAAAAGAAAAGATGGATGAAAACAAATGTCCATTGATAGAAAGGTAAATTAGCAGCATGAACGTCACTGAAGCATGTTCTGATGTATCAGTATGATATGACCCTAAATTAACTTGTTTACAAGGTCCATACTACCTTGGCTGGAAAATAAAGAAACAATTGATGAAACATCTTATTACTGAATGAGGCATTGATGAAGCATGAACCTTCAAGAGCAATTCAATCTTCAAAAGCCTTCAATCTGAAAAATCTGCAGGAACACTAATAAATTAGAAAAGAAATGGCAAAAGATCATCCTCTCTCTATTATCATACAAAGCAATATACAGCTTTACATCTGGATATGAGAGTTAATCAAATTTCTGTTGCCCATCTCCAGTCAGATCAAATAAGTACACCTAAAGGTCTAGTTTTAACCATATTAAGTTGTATAATGTCTGTATCCAAAGCCATTTTAAAGCATAAAAACAATCGGACATTGGCAAAACATCTGAGAAATATAAAATTGTTAAATATTTTAGATCTGTATATGTATAATTTGTTAAAAGATGTGATTTTGGTATTTTAAGTTTAAGACCACTTGACAAATGATAAAAAATCATATGTAGTATGGTTTGATCTTAACAAGGTTCCAAGTAATGCTTCAACATGCTACAAGAAGAAATGGGAGTGAGACAAACATTTTACAGCTGACCAAAAGTTTAGGATCACACCTCAAAAAAAACCTTCCCAAAACAGAAATCAAAGTTCCAAACATGAACTCAGTAATGAGTAGCTCCACCGTTATTGTTGATCACTTCATGCTTGATGCGGTGAGTGAGAACATTTCTCCAAGTTGTGAAAACAGTTGCATCTACTGTCTGGAACTGTTGTACATTTTTGTAAACTTCCCTTGCCATCCATTCCCAAAGGTTCTCAATTGGGTTTAGATCAGGGGAACACGCAGGATGTTCAAAAAAAGTGATGTTATTCTCCTGGAAGAAGTCCCTTGTCCTGCAAGGCATAGCGTTGTCCTGTTGAAAAACCCAGTCGTTATCACACAGACGAGGGCCCTCAGTCATGACAGTGTATGAATGAATCCACATTTTGCATAGATTTGGCCTTTTAAAGACATGTGGTTCTAAGATTTTGATCAGGTGTGAAACAGCCTGTTTCAGTTTAAGCGTTGTTTTTAATTAATTGCATGCTCAAAAAATGTTTTGTCTCCAGCCATGCAATATATGATTTTTTGCCATTTGTCAAGTGGTCTTAAACTTTTGATCAGGACTGTAGATGCTGTACATTGAAATATTCTGTGCAATTTATTCAAAAAAACCAACTGGAAAAATTGTTTACCAATATTTTCTATAAAATACCTTTCAGGGCTGTTTTTTGGTCAAGATAATGACCTTGAATCTTCAACAGGGAACAAAAATGTGCCAGATGGCAGACATAAAACTTGCTGTTAGTGCTCTTTCATTTTGTATTGTACTCTTTCAAAATGTGACTTTATGACTTTCTCTTTCCAAGTGGTGCTTTAATTTTACCTGATTCAGATATGTACACTGATTGCAAGTTAATAAACACATTACAATGATTCTTTACATGTTAGATGTATGAAAATATTATGATGATATATTTAAGTCATGTGTAACCAATGGACACATCTGAATTTTTGAAATTCAAAGCAGCATAAATACATATAACAGAACTAAAAAGAAAACTGTTTTCTATCTAGTTTTTACAAAATAGTTTGTCTGTCTGGCAGTTCTCCACTATGTCTGCTCAAGACTACTTCCTCAGAAGAGAGTTTAATCAGAGACAGAGTGTGCCAGAGACCTCCAGAAGACCAAAATTAAATCAAAACTTGCTTGCAATGAGCTGAAGGTAACATCTGTAGGAGGTAGACTAATATTTCGATGGAAAACAGTATAGTATCTCATTATCAGCACAAATGACACAGTGGTGCCTGAAAGATTGTGAATCCTTTAAAATTGTCTATATATTTCTAAATTTGTCCTAAAAGGAAAAGAGAAACCCCAGTTAAACATGACATTAAACATGATTGTTAAATTTGTACATACTGAAGAAAATAATACCAAGAACATATATGCATGTCACAAAAGTAAGTGAATCTGTGTTTTCAGTATGTAGTGAGACCCTCTTGTGCAGCAATAACTGCAAGTAAATGTTTGCAGTAACTGTTGAGCATACCTGCACATAGACTCTACATTTCAATTGGATCAAGGTCAGGACTTTGACTTGGTCATTCTAGAACATTCACTTAAGTCTTGTTATGTGTTTAGGATTCTTGTTTTGCTGCATGATCCACTTTCTCTTGAAATTCAATTCATGAACAGATGTCTTGACATTTTCCTTCAGAATTCTCTGCTCCATCAATGAAGGCAAGCCGTCCAGGTCCAGCTGTGGCAAAACAGGCCCAAACCAGAACACTCCCTCCATTATGCTGGGCTATTACATGCCTTGTAGATGGAGTTATGTTTGATAGTCGACCACTTCTGGGCAGCTGTCCTGAATTTCCTCTATTTGTACACAATCCGTCTGAATGTTGATTGATGTAGTCCAAACTCTTTAGAGATGATCTTGTAACCTTTTCCAGCTTAATGGGCATCAATAAAAAAATTTCTAAAGTCCTCAAACACCTCCTTTATTTGAGACATTATACACATCAACAAATATGTTACAGAATCTCACAAAAGTAAGTACACCCCTCACATTATTTTTATGGGACAACACTTTGGTAGTACACTTTGATACAATGTAAAGTAGTCAGTGTACAGCTTGTTTAACAGTGTAAATTTGCTGTCCCCTCAAAATAAATCAAAACGTTAATGTCTTAAACACTGGCAACAAAAGTGAGTACACCCATATGTGAAAATGTCAAAATTTTTCCCAAAGTGTCAATATTTTTTGTGCCTGCCATTATTTTCCAGCACTGTCTTAACTCTCTTGGCCATGGAGTTCACTAGACCTTCACAGGTTGCCACTGGAATTTTTTTCCACTCCTCCATAATGACATCACAGAGCTGGTGGATGTTAGAGACCTTGTGCTCCTCCACCTTCCATTCAAGGATGCCCCACAGATGCTCAACAGGGTTTATGTCTGGAGACATGCTTTAGCCTTTAACCTCAGTTTCTTTAGCAAGGCAGTGGACGTCTTGGAGGTGTGTTTGGGGTCATGTTGGAATACTGCCCTGTGGCCCAGTTTCCAAAGGGAGGGGATCATGCTCTGCTTCAGTATGTCACAGTACATGTTGGCTTTCATGGTTCCCTCAATGAACTATAGCTCCCCAGTGACAGCAGCACTGATGCAGCTCCAAACCATGACACTCCCACCACCATGCTTGACTGTAGGCAAGACAGCCTTTGTACTCCTCACCTGGTTGCCCTCACATGCTTGACACCATCTGAACCAAATACGTTTATCCTGGTCTCATCAGACCACAGGACATGGTTTCAGTAATCCATGTACTTAGTCTGCTTGTCTTCAGCAAACTATTTGTGGGCTTTCTTGTGCATCATCCTTAGAAGAGGCTTCCTTATGACAGCTAAGCAGACCAACGTGATGCAGTGTGCAGTGTATGGTCTGTGTACTGACAGGCTGAATCCCACCCCTGCAACCTCTGCAGCTCATTTTCAGGGTGTTGTTAATCTTCCTATAGTGTAGACGAGGGGTCGGCAACATTTACTATCAAAAGAGCTATTTTGCCCCCTCTTCAACAAAAGATAGACAAAACATAACAAAGCTTATAAACCTCTAAAAGTTTAAATCTCATTTTTATTTTACCAGTTACAACATGAGTACAACAAACAGAAGTGCAGTGTGCATGTGTAGGCCTACTTTTAAATAAATTAAACACAGAACAATGTAAGTCTTTTTGAGTCCTTCCCGTATTTGTTAATTAAAATAAATCGTAGCCCACATCAATATATAAAAATAAAGTTTAAGCTTGGCAGTTTTAAAGATAAATATAAAATTAGGCTTACTGGTGATGTTTGTTGCCATTATAATGGTACTGTCCTTGACGGACTTTGCAGAGAGAGGCATTTCTTTATTTTTCTGAATAATTTCCTATTTTAGAATTTGGAGAATAGATGCTCAAATTTTTTTATGAATGATTCTTTTGTATATTTTCCAACTGTGAACGGCTTCCCCGTCCTTATGATCTCATGCGCTGCAACAAAACTAGCAGCTGTAGCTGAGTTGTTCTTGAAAGTGTGTTTGCGATGCTGAACTTTCCGTAGTAGTTCCAAAATCACTCTCTTTCGCCATCTTTAGTTGGGTACTTTTCAGAAAATGTTATTTTGAAAATGTCTAGCATAAGGCAGTGAAGGCAAAGGAATCTGACCATGCAGATTTTTTTTTTCTTTTGTCAAGGCCAAACAGAGCCACAACATGGAGGATGAAGAACTGCATGTATAACACCTCTGGCCTAGGCCATCTTTATATAGAGCAACATTTTTTTTTCAGATCCTCAGAGAGCTCTTTGTCACAAGGTGCCATGTTGAACTTCCAGTGACCAGTATGAGAGTGTGTGAGAGATAACACCAAATTTAACACACCTGCTCCCCATTCACACCTTAGAGCACTAACACTAACAAGTCACATGACACCGGGGAGGACAAATGGTTAATTGGGCACAATCTGGACATTTTCACTTAGGAGTGTACTCACTGTTGTTTGCTCGTTTTAGACATTAATGGATGTGTTGAGTTATTTTAAGGAGATAGCAAATTTACAATGTTATACAAACTGTACACTGACTACCTAACATTGTATCAAAGTGACATATCTTCAGTGTTGTTCCATTAAAAGATATATATATATATATATATATATATATTTATTTAAAAAAAAAAATTCCCAAAAAACTTTTGTGAGATACTGTATATGTGTGATTAGTCTTTGCTGAATCCCTGCTCTTTAAATAAAACAGGGTCTCACACTGACATCTGATTGTTTTTCCATTGATTGAGAACACCAGACTGTAATTTCACCTTTTGCCATCCTTAGATGTTATTGGTTTTGTTTTAACCAAATACGTGACAATATTGAATATTTTTGTTTTATTTGTTTAACTGTATTTTACTTTTAGGACTTATTTGAAAATCAGACTTGTTTTAGGTCATATTCATATAAAAATGTACAAAAATGAGCCAGAATGAGCCAACCTTTCTCTTTCACAGTTAAACACTGTTAAAAGCAAACATGTACGGCTAAAGGTCACACCAAATCAAAATTGAAGAAAACATTTTTTCCCTGCTTTTCTATCATTTATTTCATCTTAATTTGACTTAAGTTCATTTGTGTTCAAGGGTATTCTGAGATAGCCTTCCATTGTACAGCAAGTCATTTTAAATCTTGTCCTGAATGCCCTCATGTTTTCCCTCTGCAAACAACTCTAACTAAGGCTCACGTGAAATGCTGGCAAAGAAAATCATGTTTTGTTATGAATTTTTAGATGTTGCTGGGCCAACTGGCCTTATCTCCATCTCAGGCCTTTGTTAAAGATAGGCCTAATTCATGCCCAGTCACAGCAACTTGGCTGCCAATCTACAACATGAATGACAAAGTGCTCTTGCCTTTGATGGGGAGCCAGACAGGAGGACTGGATGTCCAATGGTCAAAAGGGGACAGATGGAAAAGCCTGGAGCAGCAAGAACAGGTCCAGAGGCGGCCTGTTCCAGCAGTCACGCGAGAGAGACTCCTGCCAAGCACTGTTGTGGTCAGCAGAAAGGAAACCAAACCCTACAGACAAAGCGCTATAGACATCTGACCCATATCATACAAATCTTACTTGTGATTGGTCATGCTCAGGAAATAAGACTGGCAAAGACTGATGACAGGTATGGTATCGATGCCTGTTGACACTAAATATAAGTTTAACATATGACTCTGCAAGAGGTGAGTTGCTTTGAGTTGATGAAAGAAATTAGGGCAAAATTACATTCTGTGACTTTAGAAAAGATTTAGTTTATGGTCATTGACCCACCACAGATCTGCTCAGATAAAATCGATTAAATTAGGGAACAAGGGCTTTTACAGTGTACATTAGTTTAGATGATTTTCAGCCAAATATGTTTGCAGATCGCTTCATTTGTTCCTTCCAGTTGATCAAAAACAAATCTGAAAAAAGTTTGCAAAAGGTCAGTGAAAGGCCTCTTCTTCAATAGCTATTTGATTTTATCCAGACTCAGCTGCCAAAGTAAACCAGCATTGAGTAGGAGGGGTGTATTGGTTTGCATCAGGCTAACCCAAACAAAAAAGCAGGAAAACCATAACACATAATGAGAGCTGCAGATGAAAAAGATCTGCTCCCTGTAAGGAAGCCAGAGGTAGAGAATGGGCCTAACTGTGTTGTGTCCTTTGACTGGGGACAAAATGTCTATTGGCCGTTCTTAGTTAAAGGCAGATCTGAGCAGGATGACAGATAAAAGACTTATACAAACCAACATGGATAGCAACTCCATCGATATTATGGAATGCAAGTGACTGTACTATGCATATAATGTAAAATGCTCAGGTGTAATTTACATTGGGGATGATACTTGTCTCCACCACATAGTCCATTTCAATCCAAACACTGTTGTAGCCCTGAACAGCCAAAGCCAAGAGCATCCCAAAGTCCAACAGAAGATTGTGTTGTGTTTGCAAACCTACACTGCTCCCTGATGTAACTCACTGATGTATCAATGAATTGAACAACATTAGTTTTTTTTTCAGTTAATAGATGGGTTAATATAATCTGCCACTGTATTTGTTCCATTTATTAATATTCATGGGGTGAAATGTTATAGATGCTCATGAATGATACTGTTTCATAAGAAATTGTCAACCGATCATAAGGCAACACAGAAACAGACAACTATTCACACACACACACACACACACACACACACACACTTACAGTAGCCAGTCAACCTAAACCACAAGCTTTTGGACAGTGGCAGGAAACCGACGGAAAAACACAGAAAGGCACTCATGGCTGCCCTGGGCATCGAACCCAGGACCTTCTTGCTATGAGGTGACAGTGTTAATTAACAGCGCTTAGTGCATGCTCCATCATGCTGCCCCATACATAGTGTGTGTGTGTGTGTGTGTGTGTGTGTGTGTGTGTGTGTGTGTGTGTGTGTGTGTGTGTGTGTGTGTGT
>JBBIGC010000131.1:6502083-6529135 GCA_037576955.1 Lepidarchus adonis | reverse complement strand
GAGAGGGGGAAAGGGAGAGGGGGAGGGAGAGAGAGAGAGAGAGAGAGAGAGGGGGAGAGAGAGAGAGAGAGATAGAGACAGAGAATTTTAGAGCATTTCCAGAACAAAAATGTGGAAAACAGAGAGGATCTACACCAGAGGTGGGCAACACAGTTTGGTAGTTCCACTGCTTAAACAAACCTGGTTCAACTCCCCTGTTAATGGTCAAGTTTAGTGAGTAGGGGAACTACCAAACCCGGAATTGCCCACCCCTGAACTACACAGACCATAACATTATAACTATACCAACAGGTGACAAGAGTCACATTATTTATCTTGTTTACTGTACAGTGGCACAGGGGTGAAACAGGCAGTTCTTGAAGTTGGTGTGTTGAAAGCAGGAAAATGGGTGAGTGTAAAGGTCTACATTAAAATCCTATCCAGGGTGAATTTACAAACACAGACGTAATAGTTGTTCATAAAATCTAATTCTAACAACTTGCAAAACAGAAGGTGACTCATGCTAACCGGTTTGCAGCGTTTGAGTTTGAAGTGCCCCTCCTGTCGCAACTTGTAGTACAGGTAGTAGGTATTGAAGCCGAAGATATGAGGTGCGTGGTCGAACACAACATGCAAATTGGAGCCAAGCTGGGAGACGTTCAGCATCTTGGGCTTCCAGACTGTCAAAAAAGTACAGAAAAAATAAATATGTACTAATTTTTATAATTTTTATAATAAGACATGATTTGAGGTACTTAAAAAGACATGACAAATTAATATAATTATATTATTTGCCTCTGAGCAACTCACATGGTTTGCAGACAAGGTTGTCTGGGCCAAGAAGTACTTCACAGCCTATACAGACACAAAAGGGAAACATTATTTTAACCAATCAATAGAAGTTTCTTATTGTGAATTAGGAGACAATGTGCTGGGAATCTTTCTATTTAACATTATATTTTACATGTTTTTTGGCACAGCATTTTTTGTACCATATTTTTCTTTGGAAGCATTACTGTGATAAAACACCAATGCAGAAGAACTTACTGTTTGTACGCAGAAAGGATGGAGGAAAGAAGCTGTCATTCATGAATGTGGGGAAAGGAACAATCCTGACCATGTAGTCCATCTCGAAGGCCAGACCAACAAAGGGCTGTGAGCTAACCTTCTGTTGAATGATCACAGAAGCAGCAATGGGTACTTGTTACAGCCAAGAACAATGGCCAGTTTTACTTTAAACTAGTGTAATTGAAATCTGTCAGGATATATTTTCCCATAATGGCAGTAAAACTAAAACTAAACTTTTCCCAAAGTAATTAAATTATGGATTGCAGATTTGTGGTTTGCCCTGAGAAAAAAAATAGTTCTTCAGAATGTTCTGATCTTAACTCAGCAATACGCTATACATATTTGCTTTTTTTTTTTTTCTCAACAAAACTTTCCCTTTAAATTTGGCCAGCACACAGCAATCCAACATCCTATTATCAGTAAAAATATAAAAATGTATATTGAAACCATAATCCATGTTTGCTAACATCGCTAACGGTGAAGTAATATGAAGCACAAATCCCATTCCCATGGCAGCCGGTGTTAGCAGAAAATAATGCCACACATGTGAGACACCATCCCATTCAAATTCAATGGAGCAGACATCAGTGTTCTGGAGAGCCAATCTTCATCTTCAGCCTTGTTATGTATTTACTTACAACATTCTTAAAGGAGAAGTTAAGTTGACGAGGATCCTTCAGAATCATGTGTTGGCACTGCTTCCCCTCTGGATTCTTGTCCTCCAGGTAAACCCGAAAGCCCTTCACGTGTTCAATGCCTGTGTGAATGAACACATTCTGGTCACCACAAAGATCCATGAATGCACAGTGCACAGAGAAAAATATGGTACAGAATTAAAATAGGTGAAGAACCATTAAAGTTAGATGACAGTTCTTCACACTAGGTCTGCATACTATAAAGAATGACCATTAGTAAAAAGTAGGTCCATTGAGGGACCTTCAATAAGGAAAATGGTAATACGTAGAACCACAACAGCTTTGATGGTTCTTTGCAGTAAAAAAAAAGGTTCAAAGCTGCATCTAATAACATCTACTGCGTTGATCCATCATCATCTTTGCCATCTAATTCTAATAATTAAGTCTTCTTATTGTTGTGTATAATCACCATGATGGAGAAAATGTAGTGTACAGTTCTTCAAAGAACGTTTTAAGATTTTGCATAGTCTTCATAGTCATGGAAGAATCTGTGTCCTCCTCAGATTTAATGGCGCCCCAAACTGAAACCACCACAACAGTCCTAAAAACAGGGTCAAAGCACAAAATGTGTAAACCCGCTTCTTCTCCTCCCTCCTTCTTTCTTCTTTTATTGGCACCCTGGAGGAGGAGAGAAGGCTTTTAACACACAGAGGACAACAGTGTGCGTGCCAAGGGAGCATTCCCATGCCCTTTAACGTGTGCCAGCCTTCCTCCCTTTTAATTACATTTCTGCCTTATCAGTTGCAGGGGAAGAGTGGAGAGAAGTTGATGGGGGTGGTGTATGTGTGGTGGTGGTGGTTGTGGTGGTGGGGGCAGTTGGGGTCTATGCGCACATTCCGTGTGGTTCCGATTACCGCGGCAGGGAGCGGAGCTGAAAGAGCCCTGCTCTTCTGTAACTCCACACCTCAACCGCGCCGTCACACAAAAGCCACCGGAGGCGAAAGGAAGGAAAAAAGAAAAGTTGCTGAACTGGTTGGGCTTTCAGTCCCTCTCTCTTCAGTCTTTGCTCCGAGCTTCATGGAGCTTTGTGAGGACGAAAAGGGGGGGGGCACAACATGTTCCTTGATTATTTTAACCCCCTAGTATTTGGTTATGAAAGATGATTTACCATTTATCATCCTCCATGTAGCATTAATTATTGTTAAGTTAATTATTTTGTTTAAGTTTCTCATTTTCAAATCAACGCTACATTGAAAGTTTATGGGACACTTTGTTGGAAAAAATTTGTACAGCACAAGTAACAAATGTACTCAAAGAGATAGAAGATTAAAAGGTACACCACATTGAGTTACTCATATTTGTACACTTTCATATTTTACTTACTTTTTTAAAATTGTATTATTTTATAAAGTAAAAGTCACTTGAAATATGTAACTACAAAATCGATATTTTACAATTACGTTCTCTAGCTAAAGTCAAGGGTACCACCCTAGTGGCAACATTTGTACCTTTAAAGGAACAGGTTTTGTCAGAAAGTGCACCATTTAAATCTGAGGAAAATTACTGTTGTGGAAAGACCTGTTGCAAGTCAAATTTTAAGAGCAGACTGGTTAATATAGAGTGAACTGAATGCACAGATGTAACTGTGCAAGCTAATAACCAATGTAATGATAAAAATCAGTTTATATAATACAATTATAGTAACTCTAATGTTTAACCCATTGCTTTTAAATATTTAATATATTTAATATTAATGTTATTACTAACAGAATACAGTTGCAGACTTTTTGAAGCAGAGTGTTAAGTAAATGTGAAAATAATTTACACAAGTAATATTTAGCTAATGTGTATTTTTACACATGTTCACATTTTTATGGAACGACACTTAAATAGAACAGCAAAATGACTATAATAACAACTTTAAACTTTGCCACTCCCGTCCTTTAGGTTTCTTTAATATATACCTGAGCTGTGTCGAGTCCTGCCCCAGTCAAAAGGATTAACCTCTAGCAAACAACAGGGCACATTGTCCTGCTACTCAGGCGAAAAGCTCGCATTACCAAGTTCAATAGTGCCTCGACAGACGGAAGCCAGGGACACCCCCACCACACACACACCTCTCCACCGGCTCCCTCATCCTCTAAACATACACTCATGTGCGCACACACATTTGTTCAAGGCTGAACATCACAGCACTCCTATGCACAGATCCCTTCCCCTCCTTGGCCAGATTTGTGTGACAGTCAGACCTGAAGAATAAGCTTCTGGTGGGGGGAGAGCCTTTGATCAGGACAGGTCTGGCACTCTCTTTGAAGACGAATGCTCTCCTGTTCCCTCTCAGTCAGAGAGAGAGAGAGAGAGTGAGAGAGAGAGAGAGAGAGAGAGAGAGAGAGAGAGAGAGACGAGACCCCAGTGTGCAATCAGCCATGTTACATGCACACACTTTAAAATGCATTTGCTTTGTTTGGGGTTTCAGATTCTAAGTGGTGTTCACCCCCATCCAGTCTGTTTGGTGCCTCTTCCATATTTCAGCACTTCTGAATGAGAAATGCCAGGCATCTAACTCCTGCCTACTCTCTTCAATTCAAATGAATAGTTCTGCTACAAATCTTGCTTTATAAATAAGATTTTAAACATTTACTCAATTTTCACACTTAGTTCAAATACAGTCCATCAGTCAAGACATGTTTGGTTTCTGAAGTTTGCTTCTTTGCACTGGATTTCTCAACTATTACTTTAAGCTGCGAGGAGATGTGTCTGAATATCACAGGTTTCCATTACATAGGTACATTAGCCTTGTAGCTCCAGTTCAAAATTAAAGAAGTTAATGTGCCTTGGTCATTGAATTCATCAATGTCTCACTGCATTGAGACAGCCTTTTATGTGCACTTACTTCTAAGTTAATGATGTACAAACATGATTTTGTGTTTAAGAGGGCACCTACCGAGTGGACTTGCCATCCAGTGGACTACCACGGCTGCCTGATTATCACAAGACAAATGAGTGAAGGTGATGTTGTTGACTTCATGGATGGCATGCTTCCCCCACAGATTCATGTTCAGAGAGCAGTCTAGATGGAAAAAGCAAAGGGAGAAAGTCTAAGTGTATTGTTGCATGTTATTGGTAGGATTCTTTGGCAAGCAAAGGGAGAAAATATGCAGCCATGCGAAGAAGAGACACTCCTCCTCAACCCCTAGCCCCTTCGTTCCGGGACCCCTTTTTCTGTCGGACGGCTGTTATCAGGGCTGCCGATCAGCAGGTAGAGGAAGAGGAGCAGTGGGTTGTGTCGCTCACACCCCGCGGGTCTCTTAGCGCTGCCGCTATTGTGATGCTAACAAGGAATTTGCTTTTAGGCCTCGGCCGTTCCCGTCCGTGGTCGCGCACAATGGAGGCTGACTGCTGGGAAAATCAGGATTAGCTACAGGCGAGAAATGTGACTTCTTGGCACATTCAGTAGTTTGGGGCGGTCCAGAATTTGAAGGGGGGGCTGTGTGTGAGAGGGGACTTATGTAAACTGAAGTCGATGGGAGAATGAATATCTCAAGCTGAGCAAAAGAAATTGATTAAGTATATGGAAGGGGGGAAAAAGGAAATCAACATTGGCTTACTGTCATTTCTAAACGTAATGAGCTTGCGTCCACTCTCGTCAGAACTAGACTGGATTCCCTGCAGAGAGAGAGAGAGAGAGAGAGAGAGAGAGAGAGAGAGAGAGAGAGAGAGAGAGAGAGACAGAGAGAGAGAATATTAGCATGTTGTTTTGATCTAGCCACTATTATTTGCAAAACCGAGGACCAAGTGACAAAGGTACTTATAGCCAAAGAACTGTGTTTGAACCCCATATCATACAAAGTCTTCAAGCATTTAAAGCACTTTTGGGGGGGCAACGTCCTAACCACTAGGCCACCACTGCCCCACAATTAATCACTAAATTCCACAATTGTTCACCTTTACAATCAATTGTTTACATTTAACAAGCAGTGTTTGAATATGCAGAATGCATACCAATAAAAGAAAACAAGTTCCAATTTCTGACTTAGTACTTTAAAATATATTACTTTGTTATATTAACAAAAATGTCTGACAAGTAGGGGGCAGAAAGAGGTTAAAGTATAAACCAGATCAGACCAAACCTCGCTTGTCGCTGTGCTGTTCTGTATACTTAGTTACAAAAAAAGTTTACATTTAAGTAAAATGGTTTTGCATTTTCACATTTAGTTAAAAATCCTGAAATTCAAAGCTGAATAGAGGAAAAGACCATAAAAAATTAGCTGTGCTACTAGGAGAACAATTATATTTATTCAATTTGTCACATACTCTAGTAAAACATGATTAATTATGCCATCTTCTTCACTGAACATGCAATACCAGTAGAAATATACCCCGGAATGCATATTGCGACACCATTTATCACTTCAACAATAAATAGGGTCAAATTGCCCACCTCATGATAAAGACATTTATTCACAATTGCCATCTAGTTGGCAGTAGCATTGGTGTGTAGGTGTTTTTCCATGTCCAAGAGTTACGAACATACCGTGTCTATGACACAACGAAGTAAAGACAAATCTTTTTTTACTTTGACTTCGTCCAAGACAAAATAGTGGCTTAGTAGAGCAGCCGTGCAAGAGGCAACAAAACCACTGCCACTTTAAGTGGTGACAGCCACACTACAGAATCCTGCAATTAGGAGGATTCTGATGCGCACAAACTCCCAGAGGCTTGTGTTCGTTGCCAACTCCAAAAGCAAGCCTCCAGTTGACAGAAGAATAGCACACTCAAACACAGGAATCCAGGCACTAGTCACTGATCCAGAATCAGTCACTGTGTATTTGGGACTCGTATCAACAAAGCAGTTATAACTGGTCTGAGAGCAGCAGTTAAAGGAAGTATTTTCATTAGAGTCAAAACAAACGAGCTTGCGTGCCAAAGGCAGACAGGGGTGGAACAAGACAGAAGGAATCTATACGCTGCATGTCAGATCAAGACTGAAGTTAAAAGAATTTTTAAAAACTAAATAAACAAAACGTGCAAACATGACAGCAGACCAATGGAAACGGTTCCTTGAATAATAAGACCACCTCAAACTGCTGAACATCTTCCCATTCTAGTGTGGTCTCAGATCAAAGATCTAATCCTTGTTATCATGTGATCTTGATTAGAGGAAGTTGTTTGACATGACAGGAAGGAATACAGTTTACCCCTCAAGAAAGAGGTCATCTGACAACAATGAATCTAAGTGCTACCCATGTTATCTGATCCTCTACACCAGTACAATGGCATTAGAATCCCACCACAATATTTATGGCTTTAGCAGTGTTGATAGATAAGAAGGTTGAGCTTGTAGTACATAATATTTCTGATACATGTTTGATATGAATTCATGTTGGTGCAGCCATAAACTGCAAACATTAGGACTAATTCAAAGTGGATTACTAGTACACATATATATATTACCTTTACTTATATAGACTTTAGAAATGTAAAAATACAAACCTGCATCACATATCCGTTTTAAATGGTCATCAGTCCAAAGCAAATACATGTTTTTAATGAAATTATATGCTGTGTAATTATGTAATATTATAACAAAAACTAATGGTAGTGTTTTTGTGAATTACAGCGATCCATTCAATTGTTTATTATTTACCTTTCTGATTTTTTGGAGGGGTCAATTGCACAACAGTTCTTCTTCTGTTTTCACAAAGACTAATGTTGTATAAATCTCTTTGCCACTCAGTGGGTGTAACTGCAGAAACCTCTATGATGCCACATGCATACATACAATTTTTACATTATAGGCACTATATAGTACCACTGAGTGAGAACACAATAACAATAATTATGCTCATGTTTGATAAGTAACTGTCAGCTGACCAGCTGATTGGCTCTGTAACCAGCTGAGCCATTCAACTGCACTTCTACTATTATATAACTATTATATTTTAGCCGTCCAATCACCAAAATATGAAACCTGCTTCTTGGAAGTGACAACCTGAGCTACAGTTTGATATGTCTGGTTTGTATATGTTTGAATTATCTTTATAGTACCATGTCTGGTTAATTGTTATGCTATTATTATTATATTATATATTTATATAAATATCTTCAATACTAACTTGCACCAACATGATTGACTTAGTACTTAGTTTCAAACAAACAAGATTTCAGATTGAATTTTTGGTCCTGTTCAAAATTCTAAGCCAAGTTATGGTGTCATTTTAACATGTAAAGTGACATTAGTTACTGGAAATTCTCTTCAATCACACTTTTGAAAGATACAGTAAGTGAAGTGAAGACTTGTGTTAGTGATCAAAAAGAAGGATCAAACTTCGGTTTGGCCATTTATAATCGTTTATCCTAGTATCCTGCCATATATTGTGTATATTCCCCATTTTATCATACAGAATTTGTCAGATCCATAAATATGTGCCAGATTTAAAGCCACTTTCACAGATTCCTTATTATCTCTGCTGTACTTCAAAGGAGAAGTCCTGAAGCATCAGTCCGAACATATAATAACATATCGATCTGTGACTGTATAAAAGAGGATGATATGACATAATATGATATGATATAAGAATTTCACTACATATACCCTGTACCTTTCATTAGCTGGATTATTAATTGATTGATACACAGCCTACTGGAGTCCTTGAAAAGGTAAAGTAGGGTGAATTTTATTTAGGAGATCAGTAGGCCTTCTTTTTGACAAATATTTTATACATTGTATATGCTCACAATTAAATTGACTGTGTAGATTTGTTTGTGACATTATGTCTGGGTCAAAATGCCAAAATTTAATACAATTAATTAGCCCATGAATAATTATTACTACATTAATAACAGTTTTGTAATATAAAAAAAAAACAGCATTTAAACTTGAAAATAATTATTTAAAGTGTGTTGTGGTGATAATCAATAGGGATTAATTGACACCCAGCCCTACTATATCAAACCATTTTCATTAAAGGTGTGATTACAAGTCTATAAAACATTCACTTATGAAGAACAAGTTCATCGACATGAACGCTTACTGATACAACGGAGTGATATCTTAATATGTCTGGAATATACTGATATTGCATTTTTTGATTTTATCATTTTATCAGAATGAATGTTATGTTACATACCAAACATAGCAGTCAGTCAATGCTTCCCACTACATTCTGTATGAGCAACACTAAATAAATCCCAAACTATCTGGCTTAAACACTAGCAGTCTAGCTATTTATCTTAAACGTTTTTTCTGCTATCTGTGGGACTAAGCGCTTCAAAGGTGCACTTTGTGAGCAGTATATCAAGACAATAGCCAAGCCAGTCACTCTTATCCTGTGCACAAAGAGAACAAGAGGAAGAAAAAATAAAAACATAGTCATCCAAAGCACTATAAACCTGTTTGGACCGGAACCATGAACTTTCATCCTAATGCTTGGTTTTCCCTGTGTGGTGGCCTTCCATTCCCTCAGCTATCATCTCATCTCTCCAAACACGTTAATCAGCCGTGGTTTTCCTCACATGCACTCTGCTGGGACTCCCAACAACCACACATTAAAAGACACAAGATCAACATTACGGCTGCCAATTTTGGCTCCAAATTTTTGGATCTGCTGCACTGCAGTGTCTACAACACCAGTGCAGCTGTAAATCTACTTCACTACTGTAACTGCTGCTGATATGATGATGCATTTTGGAACAAACATCACACGTCCTTTCAGGGAGAAATCTCAAATAAAGCACTTTTCATGAGAGGTTTAAATCCCTGATCTTTCAACAGTTTAATTTACACACTAATTCTTTAGAAAATTATTCAATGCATTTAAAAATCTTAAATATTTCCAAAGTTCAATAAGGCAATTTCAGAAAAATCTCAAATTATTATTTTTTTTAAAAATAAACAAACTGTAAACACTTACACTGTAGATGAGAACAGAAAATGTAAAACATTCATTAGTTTTGGGGGCTTTTACATAAATGTCTTAAGCCATTTGCACAATACTGTATACAATGGTGTCCAAAATCTGAGACCACAAGAGAAAATGCTTCTGTTTTACATTATTTTGAAATATCATACAAAATGTTTAACATTGTCAGTGTACTATTAAAAAAATTAAAATAAAAAACAATTTCTGAATTGAGCAGTTCCCTCACTCTTGCTTTACCATATTTGCATACCAATATGCATCATACAGGACATTTTTTCCAGACTGAAATGAAGGCAGCTAAAGAGAGAGGGAGAGATAAATTAATTTCTGGAATTTAACACATATTTGAAGGATGCGTGTCAGAAAGGTCAGAGGTTGTTTCAGTAAATACTCCCCAATGAGGTGGACTCATTACTTAATGGCACATTTGTCCATTTCTCAAGGGTGACATGTTGACCCTTCCACACCCAGACTCATTTCAGTCCCTAGGCCCAGATCTGGACCAGATGGGAACTAAATACAGATACCCAGACAAAAAAGGCATTACTAAGACCACCATGACTGAAGCAAAAACATGCTGACCACATATTATGAAAATCTTGAAAACCACGCTAACAGAAGTAACTGTATCTCAAGGAACTATAATTAATTTGGCTGTGGCACCTACATGTAAAAAAAATAATAATAATAATTTAAAAAGAGGAAAAAGTGTATGGTAGAGATATACAGACATAAAATATTCTGGACTAATATAATTACATTTTTCTAGCCAACATAAACAACTATAACAGACTATTTTACAACTTTGGATTTTAGAAGCTGTTCCCACTATAGTCCATAAATGAAGTGCAGGGTGTCTTTGATAGTGGTACTAAAGTCTTCAGTATGCTGCTGTACCTCAGCTGAACATTATCTTCAGTTTGTTACGTGAGTACGTAAAACAGTCTTTCAAGTAGTTATTTATGCTCCAGTTTCAGCCAACAGAAATACTGGAAATGTGCTTATTTTGGTTCATCTTGACCACATACTTGTGACCTTAAAAACAATAAAAATAAGCCAACAAGAAACTGCCAGCTGCTGGAAAAAATCAGAATCAAATCACCCAAAAAGGTTAGATCAGACCATCCTTAAATATTAAGGACTATGAACCGCCACAACATACATTATACATTAGAACCCATAAGAAAGAATCAATAGTGTAACATTAAAAAATACTAACTAAGGACAATATAAAATATATGGCTCTCCAGAACGCTGCATTGAGTTTAAATGGGAAGGTGTGGCATTATTTTCTTATAATTCTTGCTGCAGATGAATATGGCCACTGACACGGGAACGGAATTTTTGCTTCAGATTCACGTTTTCGTATAATTAGCGCAGCCCATATAATAAGCAGGATAATGTATTGTGAAATGGCCATTATGTGTAAATAAATCCCCACAGGGCAAAAAAGATCCTTATGTGAAGCAGATTATCCATTGCTTATCTCCTGCAAATACATATTGGATACCCTTACTTAACAGCCATGAGATGGGGACAAACTAATTCCTTCAGCATCCAAAATAAAGTGAAAGAGTGAGCGTTTGGGCTGCTCTAATGGGCTATGCCATGATGTCCTGTGGTTTTATTCCAAGCCATGAACGCAGCAGGGTCCTGCAGGTCACGGCAGCCTGTACACCTGCAGCCAATCAGAGAGCCGCGTCTGGCTGTTGACCATAGCCCCACACCTCACAAGACTGTGGCTGGTTTGTGGCATACTTGTATTCGGGGAAGCAGGAAGGGGGGGAGGGAGTGGCCCAACACCTCCTAACAAGCCTGTCACACTCCCCCAACACCCTTTCAACGATTCCTCCAGTTTATGGCCCTCCGCAACAAGCAACAAGATGCCCCCCTCCTCCTTTCCTTCTCTTTGTTCCTCTAGTCAAACTGGTCCTGCTGGGAGAAAAGAGCGGGGCCCAATGGCCTCTCTGATGTCCTTGCCTTCGGTGCTGCCTAATAGCCCCAGCAGTCATTTGGCATCCTAAAACTTCAAATGGACAGTTTGGAGTGGGGTAGGAGTAGGAGGAGGAGGAGGGGGCCCGTGCTGTAACTGGGGTCCATAAACTCGCAGCATCCCATGTGGCAAACGAGCAGAAACACTGCCCGTGAGGTATAGAGAAAAGAGGTCAGTCGTCGGTCAGACAAGAGTCCTGGCACTTTATTAGGGCTTATTAAGAGATTGCGAGGGAGGAAAAGGCGACTGCATGTTTGGAAAAGGCTTAGCCTTTTGTTTAATGACCTAGCTCATTAAATACCATATGAAAAAGGTGAGAACGCATGATAAGCCCAACAAAAGCCAACTGTAACAGTGGACCAAAAGTTTACTAATGGAGAAACAAATTGAAATGAATAATTAGTGAAAATTAACATTTAAAATATGAACTGTAGTGAGATTTTGCAGTTTTTTTATTACCTATATGCTATTACCTCTTTGAACCCAAACTACCAAACGTGTCTCAGCTGCTTGCCATATTGTCTTACATTAAGTGAGAAAACTCTACACTTCACTTTTTTGCTAAACTCCACAAACTGTACAGTTTAGAAGACTGCTGATGGTTTTGGCCCTTCCAACGCCCTCCCCCAAAGATGAAATGGACCTCAGCTTTACCCATACTGGAAGGACATGTCTGAACAAAGATCAGCAGCAGGTGAGGACTGAGAGACGTGTGCTTCCTGTAGCACCAAAACCTGCTGTCAGCCAGGTGTTCCGTCTCCCCTCTGAATAATAACAGTAATTATATCATGAGAAGCTTCAGAGAACAGAACCTCTCGTCCTGGACTCTCTCTCCTTATATCTTTCTTCCTGTTTCTCTCCTTTCACACCCTTTTAGTGAACCATGATCTTCTGAGATCATGTCTACAGACAAATATAGGGCTGCACATATTTATTAACAGTTAAAGGTACTGAACTTTACAGTAGCGTTTTCAGAAACACTTTAAAAACTAGCTCAAGTTTTATTGACCAATAGATGAAGTTCTTTGGTATTTAGTTGAATCATGTTCACAAAATCCATCAAATCAAATAAGAATGGAAATAAAGTTGATCAATCTTTAACCAAATCATAGCAAAGGCACTAAAAACGTTAATGAATACAGACACTACAGCAGATCTCAGTCTCTGTATGTAGCTATAACTGTAATATGGCATTTCTTTCATACTGATCAGGTCTAATTTCTATTGTTTCTATTCGTTTTTTACATGCTATACATAATTATCAATCAAACATGGCAGTTTATTCATTTCTGGCAGGCTGTGTCGCTGTCCAACCGTGTTCAAAAGGTGTCTGGGTTTGCACTCGCCTCCCCCCACACCCCCCATTGGCTTCCAACCTCACACATGAAGTTAATTTAATGAGAACTCTGCCAGCTATGTTACAAGTGGAGATGGTTCTCTTTAAATTCCCCATTAGCAGCAACCCATATGGAGACAACTCCAAACAAACCAGCACAGACTACTTTTTCAAAAGGGGAAGTATTTGTTTGATCCTCAGGCCCTCAAAACCGACTCTACACCCCCTCAACTTCTTGAACCTCTGTGAGGAAAAGGGAGGGTGAGGGAGAATGTACCTCTGGATGTTTTTCCCCTCTCAGAAAAGAAACATGCATTCTATCATCTCGCATTTGCCGAATGGAAGACAGACCTCATAGGGATACTTTGCTGACACTGATTAATTGAGGTAACATTGCTGCTGGTCTTGGGCTTGTGCATAATGGGACGAGGGGGCTGTTGGGGCAACTAGGAATCTTGTAGCCCTGGGGGAAATGAGGGCTTGCTTAATTAGCCGGCAACATTTGTTGGACTTATGTGAAAAGTTCAAGCATCCCCCTCCCTAACCCCCACACCCACCACTTTTAACCAATTTCCCCTGCTTTTCAGAACTAGTAGTTTAGTACCGGTTTATAAGATCAACTCCATATGGTTTCCAGATGTTGCTCAGAACAAACATAAATAAATAAATAAATTAATAATTAAATAGAAATATCATATAGATATAAAATCTTAGAAAATATAAATCACAAAATGTTTCTTTCATAGCTGTCAACATAAAACCTGATGAACATTTTTACCAAAAAAAACCCAAAGCATAATTAATGGCTCATGAGCAGCACTGATGCGACTATTGTAAACACATCACAGCAAATGCTGTGTCCATTAATATAACAGTCATGTGATGACAGTAATTGAAAATGTAATCTAAGAGGTCATCCTCAATCACTGTACAATATGTAATGAAATTTATCAGCAATTGTAACATTAATAAACAGAACCTATGTTACAGGATATGACAGCGAACACATGTTCATAACAATGTAATAAAGCAGATTTCAAACAACGTGGTGCCCGTTACCTTGACACTGGTCTTTGCAAAACTGATATAACACAAGATGCAATATGCAAATGAGCCTTCTAACCGATCACAGTTATTTAATTCTGTGCTAAGATCACCCTGACCAATAAGAGTATTTCTGTGTATGAAGCAAAACGGCCAACAAAAGAAACTCAACAACAATGCAGGTCTGTCTTTAACCATGTCAGATCACAGATTTGCCAACGTGATCTAATATACAACAAGTATTATTAAAACATACATTATTAAAATCATGCATCCCTACCCCTGGCGAAATTTTTTTTTGCCATTAAACCTTGCAGACAAAATTCCTTCAAAAAAAGTAATTAATCCACCCTACGGCCTAAAAGTGGGTTAAGGGTGGGGGTTGTAGTGCTCCATCAGAGTTTCAGAAGTATGCGATTATAATACTGCTTCTCAGATCTTCCTGATTGGATGATGTTAAGCTGCTCCCGCTGGGCTTGTTCGCCTGCTCTATGAAAACAAACAAAACCCCAAGATCACTTATCACTGTTTGTCCAACCAATTGCCTGAACTATGAAAGCAACATTGGCGCAAGCTCAAATTTGAAGGAAGCGCATGCTCTCTGGTATATTCCATCAACATCCAGACCATCATAGCTGGCTAGATTGACTGGTCAGGTTATTTAAATTTCATCTCCCTCCATTTTCAGGGTCACTCTGAATAGAGATCTGGCAGGAAGCTAAAGAAAAGATTCTAGGCCAGCAGCAATGAAATGCCAAGAGGGAATGGCATGACTTCTGAGACAGTGTGCTATAACCTCTAGAACCTATTAGCGTCTTGCTTTAGGAGACTCCCAAGTAGTCTCACTAACTGTCCTTTTTGCAGAGCAGGGCTATCCAAACTTCCCCTTTCCCACTATCTATTTCAAAGCATACCTTTAAAGAGCTCCCACTTGCAGAAACCTACAGATTGGTATAATTTGAAGGCAGGGAAACGAAGACAGCTTATTGACTCGACAGCAGAATTGTCTATTCGTCAGTTTCTAGAAGAAATTACATAATCACATTGACCAACTTCTACAATATGACAAAAAAAACCCACACACTAATTAACCAGATAACTCAAAAGCATTCATCCACACCTTACAAGAGTTTCAGATCAACGTTCATGATGGCCACCCAAAGCCCAAGCTGACCGCCCATGGTCATGAGTCCAACAAGTCCAAAGACGGAGGAAATGAGCACCTTTTTGCATTTGGTTTGACAAATCTGACCACAACTGTGCTCTGACCAGCCACCCCAGCATGCTGTTCTCATTATCCCAACATGTGTCTCCCATTTTGTGTTCCCAAAAGGAGAAATTTTTCTGGGACAATCGCATTTGTGTCCTTTATCAGAGAACTACTAATTCTAATTAATCATCACATTTTTTCGTGTTTCTTTCAAGTAAGTTCAGGACACAAAATGATCAAATCAAGACTCCTGGCACAGCTGGCTGAGGGATTCGTGTAGGATAACTTAAGGATTTAGTGTTAGAGGGTCATCACATTGGAACACTGATGAAAAATTATTAGAACAAGGCATCTACAGTACAGTAATATTCATATTGCATCGTCATTGTAAAAACAAAGAAATCAGATACAGTACAGAATCTAGCCAGTAATATCAACCAGCCCAAAACTCTGAGACTTTGCTTGGACCCTGTTGTTGTATGTTCCTTAACCTAAAGGCAAAAAGCATATCCAATTCAGATTGGAGTCAAAAACCAACATAGTATGAGTATAATTATACTTAACTTTATTAAGTGGAAAATGCATTATGTTTATTCATTTAATAAATAAATGTGCAGTCAGGCATTACACTTATATGGAATTTGTATGGTTGCATTCCGTGCAAATGCTACATAGCTTCAGGTGGTCATATGGCACCAATGAGGCATGTATCAGTTGCCCAGATCTCTGCAATTATACTCTACTCTGAAGAAGTATTTATCTTAATGGCAATTACAAACATCCTCATACTTGAATGTAATTCCAAAACTTGAGTGGCTGAGAAAACTTTGATGGTTTCAAGAACCCTCAGCCATCTTGATGAAAGTGGGTGATGTTGACGTTGGGCACCCATGCGCATCAGCGATGAGCTCTGAACAGTAGTCTTAAATTAGGGCTAATCAAATTCAACATTTAAATAAATGATACAATAATTGTGCGAATGCCCACACATTCCTCAGAAAAGATTGAAAAGATCTGTGTTAATGTTTATTTTAAATGCATACAAAAAGGAGGCAAACAAGAAATGTCTTAAAACAAAGGAATGACTAAAGGCAAGCTGTTAGATTATTCACTGCAGATCTAGTAATCATCCATGATTTGTAATATACTCAACATTATTTAATTAAAGAGTACAGGCTTTAATATGTAGGATCTCTCAGAAACTTATCCAGGATGGAATGAACCTACACTCTTAAACATAAGGTTGCCAGGAAAGAGTTCTTTGTATGATACCATAGAAGAACCTATTTTTCCCTCATAAAGCTTCCAATGGATGGTTCTTACTGCTCAACACAGATTAATACAAATCCAAGCATTAATTTAAGAGTTGATGCCATAAAAGAGCCATTTTAAGAACAGATCTGAAACATTAAAGAATCACATAAAGAACGTAAAGGTACTTCAAATAGTGCTAAAACGGTTCTCACAAAAGGACCTTTTAGGTTCTTCTGATTTTGGGGGGGGGGGGCTCACCAGGATATAATAAGCCCAAAATACTTGTACCTACTCATTCAAATGGACTGCATAGTGAGAGTTAAGGCTTTGTAGAGCACTAGGAGAGACAGGATGAGAGGTCATGGAGGCTAGGGCTGATGAGGGGCCTCAATGGCAGTCAATCAAATGCCGTAGGGCAGTCTGGCTTGATGTTCCCTTGCTCTGTTTTGCTTAATGCCTTTCCTGTTTTACTCCAATCAGCATTTGTCACAGCCAAGCCCTGGACAAATGCAACCATATGCTGTGACAGTGTTTAAGAATTTAGAGGCTCATTTTTGTAAACAGATCCTTTTCTCACAGTCTAGGTGCTCTCTTGGCCTTGCACACAAATTTGTACACACACACGTATCTCCAAATTCTAGTTTCAGCAGAGAACAAACCACAAAAGCAGTGAAGAATGCTCTGACTGCCCTCATGAGGGTCAGTGATAAGTGTGAGAGACACTTGCATGTAACGTTCATTCTGTTAACAGAAAGTGAGCAGCCAGTGGGCCTGATCGCTTTTCCAGGTTCAGACTCCCCGGATGGAAGTTGCCCCTTCACACTGATCTATGACCACGTCCCAGTCTGAAGGATTAGAGGAGGAACTGCAAAACTGGTCTCAGATCAGCACTGTTCATCATTCCACAACAAGGCAGTCTTCACACAGGTGCCTGCTTACACACTTCTCCCCTCTGAATCATCTCAAATGGATTTAAGTGCCTCTCGCTGCTGGTCAGCACACAGCAATGTCTGACCTCCAGTGCTACTGTGCTATACAAGATGCTAGGGAGAAAAAAGAAAACTCCCATAGGAGTCATTTGATCTAACATGTTCAAACGGACTGTAATATAAGAACAGAGGGTGTTTACAGTTCTAAACTTCCTTTTGAGGACCTTTCTAGCTCTTGATTCAGGGTACATACTTTCCCGCACAAGAAAACATTTGTGCTAGAATAAACCAACGACTCCACTTTCTTCTGAGACTTAAGAAACTTTGGGGTGTGTATGCATGTCATGGTCATTTTTTACAGAGCAACCATAGAATCCATCCTGCACTATGGAAGATCAAGCTAGTTCTGTCTTTCAGTTAAATTCAGAAATCAAATATGTGGTTTAATGAGGACAGCAGGAAAAATGATAGGAGGATATACACCTGTATCCCCCTATGTTATTTTTGATTGATCAGTTTTGCTGCAGGGTAATAAAATTACATCTGATGTGCTGTATCCTGAGTATGAGTTAATGAACTCTGGTAGGACGTACAGGGTCCCTTGGTGTAAATATAACAGGTACAAACATTCATTTGTTCCATTATCAGTTAAATTGATTAACAAGGACCTTCTGAGGATAGAACGGGGAAGGTAATAGTACTGTTATCAATGTCTAATTATGTTTTCAAAGTTTTAGGAATTGTTTTCTATGTACATGTATGAATTTTTGTGTTTGATGTGTGTAGCAATTGATTTTTTGCTCCAAAGCAAATTTGCTTCTGAGACAATAAAGCAACTTAAACGTAAAAAAAAACCAAAAGTAATGTAAGTGAATGATGATATTTCCAGACTGCAAGTGTAAAGGGATTGCAGATGCCAACTGTGTGAAACAAGAGCCATGTAAAACTAAAACTGTGGAAAAATGCTGACCACTGGACCAATTGTCAAGCTGATCTGCAATAGAGGAAATGATTGACCATTTTGATATGTTTAAAGCACTCTAAAGCACTCCCTCTTTCCTCTGCTCTTATTCAGTCATCATTTACAGGCTTGAGTCACTTCAGAATTCCTACTGCTAGTTCTTGAAGAAGCTCTCCAGGGGATAGATCTTCTTAAAGTACCTAGAACTGTTTGGTCCTACAGCCCTGGACTGTGAGACTGCATGTCATTTGCAATTTCAGCTGTTCAAATGAAAGATTACAACCACAAAATTACAAGCCTGTGTCATTTTGTTCCATTTATCCCACACAGATTAATCCAGTGTTTTATTCTATGCCCGATTGTAAAAAACAGGTGAAAAATTACTGGAGGAAAAACTTAAAACTTTGTGGAAATCAAGGCCTCCTGGAATCTATAATATAGCCATAATATTTAGGAACACAGACACAATATAAAATAGTACATGTGTTTAATCAGTAGGGGCTTTTGAGCAAAGATATTTAACTTCACTGGACTCTCCTGACATACATATTGAATAAACTGAGAATATGACGGTGTGGTCTGAACCGTGGTCAGTAAATGTTATCTTTTTTTCTCAATATTGACTCACCTTAATTCACCTTAAGAGGAAGGTGTAAACATAATAGGTAGACACTGAAAGAAACATGCCCAGGCTTGCCTGCAATTGTAGGATTGACATGAGAGCAGCAGAAACCTCAAAGTTTCCTCAAAGCTTTTCATTTAGAGGCTTTAGGGAACCTGGATTAATTGTTCCTTGCGATTAAAACAGGAAAAAAACTCACGTGGTATTGTGAATGTAGGCTGGCAGTGACACAGTGAACTGAGTGGGCCTGTGTAGAGAGAGATATCATGTCTTTTTGCCAAATTGCATGGTGGGCAGACCAGCCAGATGACATTACAGAACAATAAACGTCTTCATGTGGAGGGTGAAGACTTGTGGGATTTGGAGTTTAGTGTTTCATGCTATAAGAATGCTCTATCGCCCTGGGCCTTCCAGAACTTGCCGACCATGAAAAAAGACAGGAACTGCTCTGCTTCTCTAATGGAAAACACAGTGCATGGCCTAATAACGCTTGTGATGACGAATGCATTCACATGACTTCCAAAAACCCAAGCATTTTTAAAGCACACCTGCCAGTGGCAGTGTTGTTGTCACTTTAAGAAGACATATGCAAAGTATGATGGGAAATCTACTGATACGATCATCAAGCTCAGAAAAACATTATGATCATATCGAGATATTTAGTGTTCTGAGGTTGAAAATTGTCTAAAAAAATGACGTTATAAAAATAACATTTTTTTCCCTATGTTGTTCACCCTTAAGGAAGTAAACAACAAATTTAGCTTTAGCCACCAGGAGCTATAAGGATAATAACTAGGGCACTTCAGATGTAAAAAAAAATAATAATAAAAAATAAAAAAGGCCAAACAAGTGATAAATTGGAAAAGTGTTCAGAAAGCTCCAAAGAGTCTCCCCCTCCCCCAATGGCACTATGGTCATGGCTAGCCAGCGGCACAGTCCTGAGCTCTGGAGGGTATCCTTATACTTTATCCTCTGAAGGAGACACCCAGCAATCTCAAACCAATGCCTGAAACCTAAAGCAGGAAGTTCTTCAGCATTAGATCCCTGATTAGGCCAGAGGAAAGAGAAGCTAATTGACTGTAATGACTTCAGTCTGTTGGCCAAAGGAAAACCTTTGGACGACCGTGACCAGCATGGCATCAGGTTACGTTCCTGAGAGTTTCCCTGTTTGTATATCTCTGATGGCATAAATTTAAAAAAGGAATAGAATTGGCAATATTGTTTTTAATGTATTGCTCTGGGCTAGTTAATTACAACTAGCCTTTGACCAACCAGGGACACCCTAGAGATGACCAGAAGTGGCTGGATTTTTAATTCACTTTCAGCATACTTTCATTTACCAGCAACATTGCTCCATTCACGTCAAACAGTGGGGCACTTGGGCCGTCAAAGGGAGCGCTATGGCTGAAAGGCCCCGGACCCCACAATCAAAAAAGCTGCGTGGCAAGCTGGCCTGATTCAGAACTAACCAACCAGGGATTTTCCCACCACAGCACAAGGCACAGCCTCCAAGGTTACGAGCTGCTTGGATGGTTTTCAATGCTCCCTTAAGATGGTGCAGAAATAACTTAGCCCTCCATTCCCCCCCTACACACACTCTTTCCTCTTTCCACACCATGAGTGCTATGAAACACTCCTCCCGTCCCATCATTCTTCTTCAGCCAGATGTTACGAGAATAAGAAAAGAAAAACGTGTGGGTTCTTTTGAGAGAGCAGGTTATAAAAAAAATGGAGCCAAATGGAGGAAGGTGTCCCACATGTGCACTCATGCCAGGACTTGCAGAAGATCCAAGCACTGCAGTCATAAAAGAATTGGCTGGAGCTTGGTTTTTATGTCTAGGGACAGAGTAAAGCATTTTCCTTTGAGGTTTTGTGTTCTTTTCACATGGAATTCAATATGGAACTTGAAGGTAAAGCTAGAGTATGTAGCCAGATTAAAAAATAAAAAAATAAAAAAATTATGACCCAAAAAATTATTTTATTGCAAAAAACTTGGAAGTTACTAGTCTTTCCTACAGATTCCCCATGAAGATGCATAACCAACACAGAACTAACACAGGTTGGTACTTTTGGCAACCTGATTAACAGAGAAATTTACATTGACTGCTTAAACAAAACTTCATATAGGAGAGCAGATCTAGGATCAGATTCCTTTCTTAATTACTATAGCTTAATTGACAAAAACAGATCCTAGATCAGCATTCCCACTCTGAGAAGCTTTGTCAATACAGCCCCATGTTTGATGTGTTGCTTCTTTGGTCAAGATAGGTCTCAACTCTTTTGCTTTGATTATTTTTATATGAAATTAAAAGTTACCATTCAAGTTATATTATTAATTATATAGACTACTGGATATTTCAGTACTTCTGTTAACATTTTGTATTTCATATGTATTTCTGTTCTCTAAAAGTAAACAAAGTAGTCGTTGATCTATGATGCATCATGATTTTCAGCAGGATTTGGGTCATGACTACAGCTGTTCAGAACATTTTGCTCTGCATTATTAGAAATATCTGATCTAATTTCTAAAAAACTGAAAACAACCAGGACTAATTACATTCTCTATATAATGAACATGCAGCTGTTCGGTGCATAGAAGTATTCACAATACATTTGACGTAGTCAAAAAAACACTAACGTAATTTACCATGATAATGATAAACTCATCATATTATTCACCCCACACTATTCTGCTTTAGGCCTTATATGATGACTTCTAACACAGCTATCCAACAAAAGGCCAGGCTCCAGGTGCTCCCATATTTTTCTCCAGTCCTGAACAAAAGCTCCTAACTACAGTAGGGGCTCAGACAATAGGGGCAGTTATCTTCACAGTCGTTACTGCAGCGTCCCAGATTGTTTGCACTTTTGTGTGGTTGAAAGCACTGGTGAAAAAGAATACAAGTGATTTCCCTTCGCCCTTGAAATTAGTCTCTGGGGCTTACATAAAAGTCGCCGTAGTTCAAGTAACCTCTTATAGGTTAAACCACTGAGATGTGTGATAGCTGCACCTTGAGAACTGTGTATTCACCTTGGAAACAATGCTTGGGATCCTGGCTGATGTTTCGGAGTTGACATCACCCTACGCACGGCGTGCATAACCTAAACAGACGAAGGGGAAATTGGATTTTTTGCTAAACCGATTATGCAGCTGGTAATATCTGCCCTGACTGGCTTAAGTCATTCATTTCTTTAGCAGAAATATGGAATATGAGGTTGATTTTGAAAAGAGGAAAGGAACGTTTGGCTCCTTTTTAAGGCTTGAACAATTCTTTGGCTGTTGTATATCTCAGGGAGCCTGTCAGAGAACCAAGGGCAGGATGCTATTGAGTTGAGAGGCCTGGGAGTTCCGGAGCACAGGAGCTTTCATCCAAAGCCAGCTAGCCCCCACTGAGGTTCTCCATGAAGCCTCCAACTCCCTCAGCGGGGGCCAAGCATGGATTAGAAGGAGTAAGACCAATTTATAGGTCTACCTTTATTTTTCCTAAGCCTGGGAAATGCAGTATAGAAAGCAGTAGAAGAAGGCAATGTGTGATGCAGCAAATATCATAATATTAGCTCTATAATATTGCTAGAAAGCCAAATAGTACTACATAAAGTGGACAAACTATTGATTATATTGCTATAATTCCAACATTATTCTATTAAAACATCTCATAAGTCTTTTCCTAAGACAGCAGTGGGCAAACGTTTGGTCTTGGGGGACCAAATGCAGTAGGATTTAAAATAGTTTTTAAAAATTAACTATATATTTTTACACCATATTTTGTTTAAAATGCAATTTCAAATGGAAAATTAGGATCAAGTTATAGGAAAAACATTTCTCTGGTTAAAGAGGTTGGGTCAGGGTAACATTTTGCCAATTCTGGGCAAGACATTAAGCTAAAATCTATTAAAATGCACTGTACTAAAACTACACACTCACTCAGAAGTAATACATGACAAATCAAACAGTAACAGATATACACTCGGATAAGGATCCTAAGCTGCCGGAGCTCGAGAAAACACCCAATGTCATTTTATAGGACTTTCCACAACAACAGATGACATAATTACAAATCAAAACGTTTGTTTGCAGGACACAGTTATGCACTACAGTCCTTCACACCTGTAAAAAGTGTTTCCTTCAGCAACTTGCCTGCTTGAGGACCTACTTTGAAGTGGCTGTGGAAGGAGGTGGCCTGTGGTTGGAGGGAGGAAATACCAAGGCATTTTAATGGAGCAAACGGTCCCCTTTACTTCCTATGGGAAATCACTTCAAAGCAGCCCTGCTACTCGGAAGACAATGCACACAGGGCAATCTCTAACTCAGCGGCATGTCAGTCATCCATGAACCACTGGGATCCTGACTGGACCTCAAGCCAAGGCATCAGACAAAGAAATAACAAACAATGCTTCCACATTCTCTCTCAAAAAAGAAAAAACTGGAATCGGCATGGGATTAAACATGGCCATTCCTTTTCACCCAAACAATTGTGTTCAGTCAATTTCGGGAATGCCTTGAGGTATTAATACACTCACAAAAATGTCTTTGGTTTCAACGCACAGAAAATATGCAAATAAATCAAATGCCTTCTGTGAAAAACGTGTGTGTGCATTTATTTGTATATATATAATTAAAGTTTAACAAAAAACTGTAAAGTCTATATGTAAAACGTAAACTCAAAAAAAGTATAAACCCAGATTAGGTTCAGTCTAATCTCTGAGCAATTGATTTGGGTTATTTTTTACCCAGGTAAGATCCACTTTATCAACCTTGCACATCATCTTAACATGTGCAAATAATCCTCCCAAAAAGACTTCAGCTGGTTTACTTCCATTGCTGTTCAACACTTCTCATTTGTCATCACAGCAGGACAACAAATCCTGTTGATGGACTTCTCCACACATCCAACACCTGCAAACAGCACTTCCTCAGTGTGAATAGGCTCACAGTGTGAACTGCTGTTAGCACAGACTAACAAGACTGCCTTCAACCCCCCGCATACACACACACAATGCCAAAAGGCCAAAGTTTACATTTTCACTAGTTGTAAGTCGTTGCTCGCAGCTTTTATTTGAACTTTTCGTTCCACCTTAAATAGCGCAGCAGTACAGTGTAATGCCGAAGCAGAGACAGCGTCAGAGACTTCACTAATTAAGGTGGAACGGCTAATTCGCATGTCAGTCAGCGAGCAGCTGCAGGTGCTCATTTCGCTTGCTAATCTCTCCAAAATGCAATATCCATTAACTTTCAAACACAATGGCATTCCATAAATGTTAAAAATGAAAGCTATGTCGATGTCAATACTAAGTAGTACACTTTTGTTGGAAACCAGAAACTCTGGACTAGTCTACGTTGTGTTTACTTTCCGTGAAACCACAAAAACGAAAAATAAAAGGTTTGGACGGTATTTCTTACCTTGTAACCGCATTTTTCCAAGTTTCCCTTCTTTTCTCCGCTGACTGCACTCTCGGTGTCGTGGCAGAAAAGCAGGAATACCACTGTTATGACCTGGGAAAGTCTAACTCGCTTTGCCATTCCTGCTCGTCCATTAAGCCCCACTGAGGTGAGAATGAACGGCGCTTCTCCTCGCGGTGTCTTCATATCGGAGCGGAGCTGATGTCCGGCAGGGGGCGCGCGTCGGCGCGAACCCCACCCCCTTAACCTAGCGCAGAGGGAGAGTTTCAAAACTCCTCTATGTCCACAATTCGCACCTAATCGTACAGTTTGGAGTATGTAGTATGTAAGTTAGTGTCAGAGTTCAGTTTACTTAAATATTCACAACACATACTTGTTGATTATGTGATTTAAAGATTAAATCATCACGGTGTTGATATGTCATCATAACATACGCGAGAGAAATTCGTGGTACGTCGCGTTCGGGGATCAGAGCCCCGACGTAACTCGAATGCCCAAAATAACACTTCATAACATTGAAATCTTACAATAAGCCATATACATAGATAATTGTGAAAGAATGAAAAAAGAAAAAAAAGCATATCAAATGAATACAAAACTAAAATACATTTAGCAAAAATAAGTTTTTATGTATTTTATTGTTCTTTCAAAATTCAAGAGTTCATTCATGATCCAATGCTGATATAAAATATCGGTCCTATTCTGGGTAGCACTAACAATGGGCCAGCCAATGGGGTTGATCAATTTAATTCAATTATGTTATTCTATGGTTGTGTACATGGGCATACTAGCAGTAATATTTTTAAACATTTATTTTTATCAAGTTGCTGGCACACAAATATTGTTTTAATTTAATTAAATTTTATATGCAAATATTCTCACTTTCTCTAGTGGTGGTGATGGGTCCTGATGTCTACAACACAAATCTAACTTTTTGGAATCTTTACTGTAGGCCACTCTCAGGCATCATATAGATTACTTGTAACTATTTCATCTTATAACTTGCACAGTCAGGTTCTTTTTTGGCCATTATTCTCCTCAGATGTCTGGTTCTTTTCACCGCTCCTGTGAACTTTTCTGACTCTGACCTTAATCCACTGATGACTTTGTTTACATCATAAGAATTTCACTATGACTGAAATAAAAGCAAAATTTGGGTTGACTTTTGTAAATAAGCTTTTACTCAGCACAGTGGCACTTGGGTGGGGTGGTATATTAGGCAGCAAGTAAACAGTTCTTTAAGTCAATGTGCTGGAAGTAGAGAAAGGGCCTGAGCCACTTTGATAAGGGCCATATTGTGATGGCTGAGCATCTCCAAAACAGATCCAAAGAACTGAAGAATCCAAAATCAAGAATAACTACAAAATGGTTACGGACTCTACATCAGAATCAGAATCAGAATCAGAAAAACTTTATTGTCCCTAAGGAAATTGCTTATGTAGCGACTGCAACATAGAGACAGTGACAAAAAAATAAAATAAAATAAACATACATGGGTTGACTTTTTACATAAATGACAAGTCATTTTCAGATGCAGAGTACATACCTTTCTCATAGCTGGGATTGGAAACTTGATTGCCCTCCATTTGTGTGGTCAGTTATGTATACAAATTAGTTGCTTATTTCTTAAAATTATGAACAGAATACATGAAAATTTGACTTTGAAATTTCATTTTCTTGAAATGAGACAGCATAACGCTCAAAAATGGCAATTTTTTTGCTATATTTATGATCATAACTAAAATATGGAACATAATTTTGCCTTGAAATTTTCTGGCAATCAGAAGCTGTCATACCTGCACATGTTAAGTGTGGAAAATACACAGTAGTGGTTATTATTTTTTATTTATCAACATATAACATTAAAAAAGTAACACATTTACAAATACTGTGTATGCCATATAGAAATAAAACTGAATAAAATTGAAATGTAGATGAACACAATGTCCCTCATCCTGGGTCTTCCAAGCATCTATGTAGCATATATGTTTAATAATAGTAATAGTAAAATAATAGATTATACTGTATTCTTTCATACACTGCAAGCTTTTTTTAGTGTTTAAGTGTTAAAGGCTGGCAAGGGAGTTGATTTAGTGCCATCAGAGTACCATACAGACGTACTTCATTCCAAAACAGAGCCATTCTATGTATTTATCCCTGGCGCCATGTTCAATGTTTTCTTGACTTTTTTTTTTTTAATTTTTAATTCAAGACTCAAATTCAAAATAGCTGTGTCCCACTTCTATTTTTAAAACTCCATATATGTAGTACATTGATTTCTATGTTGAGAAAACTGAAAAATTTTGACCTTAAAATCTAAAATAACTTTAAATGTTGGGTGGTAAATTAAGCTGTTTTCTATGGGTAGTTAAAAAATGCGTAGTGTAGTCTTAGAGAAGTATCCATCCTGGGCTAAGAAGGTTTCTTGAGACATTGCACGGATGTGGCTCCAAGAGTAAATGTTTACATGCAGTGAGGTTGTAAATCACAAATGGTGGCTTTAAGGCATACTTGATGTGATTTGACCAAAAATGGCATGTTGAATTTTCCACAAAGTCTACACTTATGAATGTTTGAACATTCTTACACCTTAATGGCCATTTTGTCTTACCATAAGACAATATTTGTGTGTGTGTGTGTGTGTGTGTGTGTGTGTGTGTGTGTGTGTGTGTGTGTGTGTGTGTGTGTGTATGTGTGT
>JBBIGC010000131.1:6464796-6487594 GCA_037576955.1 Lepidarchus adonis | reverse complement strand
CAGCCGGGTTCTGACGCCCCATGTCTGGCGTGGCCTCGCAAGGCATTGCGGGAACATGGCGGCGTGCGAACCTTACACCACTGGGTCCAGAGGGCCTCCAATAACAGAGCTGTCCCTGTGGATCAGCCTGTTCAGTCTCCTCCTGTCCCCAGCGGTGATGCTGCTGAACCAGCAGACCACACCATAAAAGATGGCGGATGCCACTACAGCGGTAAAAGGCCTCTGCGCTCCAAAAGACTTGAGCCTCCATAGCAGGTACAGCCTGCTCTGCCCTTTTTTGTATAGAACATGTGTTTTGTGAGTCCAGTCCAGTTTATTGTTCAGATGAACACCAAGGCATCTCTAGCTCTCCACAGCCTCAATATCCAAACTGGTTCACTGGTTGTGATGGAAAATGTTTGTGCCTGCGGAAATCTACCACCAGCTCCTCTGTTTTTCCAGTGCTGATCTGGAGGTAGTTCTGCTGGCACCAGTCCACAAAGTCCCTGGTCAGTTCTCTGTATTCCCTCTTGTCCCCATCAGTGATAAGGCAGGGTTGTCAGAAAATTTCTGCAGGAAGCAGTTGGAGTTGTAAAAGTCTGCATTGTAGATAGTGTAGAGGAATAATGCCAAAACCATTTCCTGTGGGGCCCCAGTCCTGCAGACAACCCCATCAGACGCACAGCCCTGGGCTCTCACATACTGAGGTCAGTTGGTAAGGTAGTTGATGATCCACAGTGTAAGATGTTGATCCAATCCTGTATGTTCCAGTTTGTCCCTCAGGATTGTGGGTAGTATGGTGTTGAAATAATAGTGCTCCCTACAGTCTCCAGGTATGAGAGGGTGCAGTGTATGAGGTGGATAATGGCATCATTCACTCCGATGCCAGGCAGGTAGGCAAACTGGAGTGGATCCAGTTATAAGCTCACTAGGATCTTCATCAAGTGGGACGTCAGAGCCACCAGCCTGTAGCCTGCACTGGGATCACAAGAGGTTTCCAGACCTGTGGTCTCCCCAGCTTCAGGCTCAGGTTGAACATATGCTCCAATTCCCCACACATTTGGTCTGTGCAGCAATTGACAACCCAAAGCCACCAAGAAGCATCGTCACTGAACATAAGTACACAACATTGATAAAATCAAATACACTGAATTCTGTGTTTCGTTCACACTCTGTCGGTTACATAAACCACAAGAATGAGGCCACTTAACAAGCAGACACTGCTTAAGAAAAGTTTGGACGTTATATATATATATATATATAAGGTTGACCGATTGGTTAGGAGTTTAAGTATTCCCATTAACTAGAAATAACTGGTATTGATACTGGCTCTGAAAAACCAATATTGGTCGACCTCAAATATATATATTGGCTGCTCGACTGCATTTGGGGAAAATCTTTATTTCTTGCCAAACTATCACTTTAATCCATTCCTTGGTCCAATCCTAGACTAATTTCCTGTCCCACACAAGGAGACAAGACTGAAGCCAAGCAAATCCATGCAACATATGCTCCCCTAGCTATGGCCAAGCCAAGTCTCAGTATGTGCTTCATTAAATGAAGACAATCACTGAGGTGTATGATTGAGCACATTAGGAGATCATCTGAATCAGGTCCAACAGAGTATCTGACAGGAAACATTGGATTTAATGAGAGTATAAGGCAAATCATTGCACAGTAATTTAACCCGTGTTATTTAGAAGACCCAAGAGTACCTCACCTTCTCGTTTTCTTTCTTTTTAGACAGACGACTGTATCTGTTTATGGCCATGTCATGATCTGGAATAATAAAAAAAATGTCAGTAATACTTCTGTGAATGCTGCCCAAAAATGGCTACCTCTGTCTCTAAAGAAAAAATCATGCAGCTCAAAATGGATTCTTACCATCACTGGATATCTGGAACACTTCTTTCAGAGTGAGGATTTCTACAGGAACAAAAAAGTAGAAATAATGCAGAGTAGGACAAAAATTAATCTTAATAAAAGACATACATCACCACCATCTACTTTATTAGAAACATGCATTTTGTACTTTCATTCAAATGCCACCTTAACGAATTCTACTTGCCAGAGGTCTACTAGACGGGTACATAATTACAGACAGTAGCCCATCTGTTGCTGCACAATTCATCAACCTCCCTCTACCACACTCATCATTTTCTCACCATGGGACCATTGTACACAAGATATTATTTATTACTTATACTATTACTATCAGTAATAGTGGCATGTCAATGTGGGTGGTTCTGGTAAAAGCTGTAGTGAGTTTTTTCACTGCTAGGTCAAAATGGTCTACTACAGCAGTTCTGTGGTCAGAAATTGTTCTGTGGTCAGAAATTGTCCACTGATGCAGGGCTAAGAATTCTTTTCCAGAACCACACCCCAGCAGAATTTCATAGGTAGGTGTTTCTAATTAGAAGACCAGTGAGTTTGTGGATATACCGCTATAATAAAAAAATTGAAATGCAGTAGACCTGTCTCTAACAGAAGTTCCCTCACCTTTCAGTTCCCTCTCTTTGAACTGGGTAATGGGGAACATCATTGCATCTGCTAGCTGAGTAGACAGAACTGCATGACAGGAGCTGAGCTGTGATGGAAATAATAAATAATCAAGGGAGAAGGATAATAAACTAGTTTGCAGAACATTAAAACACATCTGTAAAAGAGAATATAGAAGTCTGATCTCACCTCATCAATGACTTTGGCAAACTGCTGCAAAGTCGAGCTCATGACTTCATCATCACCACCCAGAGGAAAACGCTGTATGAGGGAGAAAAGCAGTGTTAAACATGAAGCAATATATACAGCTAAAACAATGACGTGCTGACATTAATGTTAAATGTTGTGAGCACTGAGATTGCAGCAGCAATTGTCAATTGAAGAGCCATAAAAACAGATATTAATGGGGTGTTACCTGTTTCTCATATTCCTTCAGTAATTTGGAAGTCAGGTGTGTGGCAGCACTCAACTCATTCTGTAAAACAGGTCATCTGTGATTAAAAGGGAAGAAACACTGGAAATCTCTCAAAACATTGTAATTTACTGTAGGGGAGACTTGAGCAGCATTACAGATGGTTGACTGTCCTTTACCTGTGCATCATATATTCTCTGCATTGCCTGGAAGAGCTGATGGTAGTAACTTGATATTGTAGCTGTGTCCTCCTCAAACACACTAAGCAAAGAACGTGTCTAGAAGTCGAAAAGAGAACATGAAGGCATTAGGGGTGAACAATGTAAAAAATAAAATTACATAAAAGCTACTTTCTGCATCACTTATACACTTCTCTGTCCTTCTCTTACTCTGCTAATCCGAGGGTCTACTATTTACTGTCTTTTGTAGAAGCCACTGTGAATTATCAAACTTACTGCTACTGCTGAGTGCATTCTATCAGAGTCTCAGGGCTCTTGTGCTTTTGTGATATGCTATGTACATTTGTTAGGAAATACAGCTGATACAATAGATTTGAGGTATCTGACTGCTGGGTTTTATTCTAATTAGGATATTTTCAGAAGTTAATCTCTAAAAACTACCTAAAACATACACCATAACAATAAACTGCACCAACTGGCAAGATTTCCCCAAATACAATTAATTTAAAAAATCTAACAATGTGTAATTCACAGGCCGATGCGGAGATCTTTTTCATGTACATATCTGTATATATTGGTGTAAATAATAAAACATTTTTGAAAAATACAGAAACTGGGACTACCTAGAAAATACATGCACATAATATGCAAACCAGAGCATAATAAATACTAAATATTGGTTTAAAATAGGAGTCAAAGCTACACATATGTTCAAATTGATATTTTTAATGCAAAAATCTAAATATACTGATATTATTTCTATATCCTATATATTAGAGGTGAATGTTTAGAGCTTATTTGTAGGGTTTTAACAATGAAATGATTTGTAGTGATGCACTGATATGACACTAAGTGTGTATCGTGTGCTCTATCATGTGTATGTATTTAACAATAATTTAATTTCAGTTTACTGTGTGCAGTGTACTGATCTGAGATGTTTATTTTGCTTATGACTTGACTACTGTATTTGACCATAAATAATACCATATTGAAATTATGATTTGTTTGCATGTGTGACTTCATGGAAATGACAGATCTGATAAAAAAAAATGGTTTTAAATTGCATCCATGCACATTTTAAAGCATCAAAAATGATCGGATTGTTGGCTTATATAATTGATGTTCAAATGTGCACAGAAGCTTCACATGACCAGAAAAATGTGTCATCTGAACACAGACAGTTGGTTTTCACCCTGGACTCCAGAGTGAGTACATATGAGTTTATGTCCATTTCTCTGATTCAAACTAAAGTAATATAAGCTGCAAGAAGAAAGACATTTAACATATATGTTAAATGTCAACAATATGTTTAGCTACAAGCAGGAGCAAAACAACTCATTCACAACTGCTACATCACGTCACTGGCCATAAACCAAGATGAGAAACAAAGCAAAAGGGGAAGCATGGAAATCAAAACGCCTGGTACAAGTTGGGAGATAAAACGGTCGTGTGAAGCACAAAAAATAGCTCCGTCGTGTTCGGTTTAGATTGGATTTTCGAATAAAAAGAAGCTATTTGAAATCTGGACTAAATGTGAGCGGGTTTATAAACGTTTTGACCACTTTTGCTGGCAACAGCACAGACATAACACATTTCTATGTGAAAACCTCTTCTGTAGGACTCCCTTCTCTATCGGCAGCCCTCTGACCTGCAGGGAGAGAGAGGAAGGCTAAGGCGTTAGCGCGCTGCTGGTGTCTCTGGTTGTAAACACTGAGAGGGTGCGATGATGTCTACAGCTTTTCCCAATAACCAGCTGCTCAACACTGCGTTGGCTGACGCCTTTTATAAACGCCCAACATTTCGACAGTCGTTTCGGATTTATAGTGGCGCATGTGGGCATTTTGGAAGCGCAGAAAATAGTCGGATTAAAACAGATACGCGCTTTTATTGGCAAAGACAGGCAGCTAGTTAGATAGCCACACTGCTAGCTAAGCTAACGTGTTTACCTGAGGACTGTCCTCCAGCGTTTCCTCTATCGGCAGTTTGTCGATTCCAGGCATGGTTCTAAGTATACTTTCAACGTAAAGGCTTGAATTGTGGATTTTTCTGACAGTAGACAGTTGTTAAAGTTTGGTTAAAATATCCTCAATGGTTTTATTCCTGACAAAATCGACACCCAGAAAGATTAACCCTCCCACAGACACGGATATTCCGCCTTTTCTGTGGCTTCCATTGGGGGACACTGCCGATGACGAGGAGCGTTTTCCTAAAATAAAAGCCTTTTTAATTTCGCTCAGAGTGGAAATGGTGTAACAATGTCATTGTCAAGACAAATAATAAAATGGCAGTACTGGAATGGCAGACTTGCCTGCTGCCCAGAGCATTGACCAGTAATATTTCGATCAAAATGTGGATTTTTCCATGATGTGACTCCAACTGGAGTTGTCACGGGGGTGGAAAAATGAATCAATCTTTATCGACCCATCGACCAAAATAGCACACGATCAATGTAAAATGTAATGTATTAATGCAAAAAATGGTTTGCGTTAATTCCACAAATAAATTTCCTTTACTGTGTGCAGTGTGTATTTGATCTTTAAAACAGCATCTGATATAATCAATGCGCTCAAACACCTTTTCAAGGTGAAAGAAACACATAAACAACACTTTAAGCAAAGTTTTCACAACTTAATATTGTTTTGATCTGTCATAATACTAACTAAAAATGGCAACAACAAAAAAAAAACCAAAAAACAGTGATTTTCATGTTATTTCAACATATGACTTGGACAAGTTGAAGTAGAATGGATCTGCAAGGAAAAGCTTTAAAACAGTATCAGAGAGCTCTCACAGCACTGCAAATGCAAAAGATGCACAAAACAGCACTTTAATAATAGTGTTCACATTATAATTTACAGATATTTGTATAATTAATTAGCATTTTATCCATGGGTGAGGTCATTCATAGCCATGGCCTTAAATTTTTTGTTATGTAGATGATATTCAGTTTTAATATATTAATACTCTATATATACTAGGGGTGGAAATTACAGGGTATCTCACAATACGATACAATACGCGATACCTGGCACACGATAACAATAATATCGCAATTCTGTGATAATCGATTTATCACACGACAATGACAGCGATATATTACAGAAACACAGGGATCTGTTATTAATTTGCATAACTAGCAACAGCGCTATTGTTAACGTTCCTGTATTTACAAGGTCGGAAGTGCAGAGAAACCACTTCTTTGTCTTCAGGGCTGCACTGAACTAAAACTCCCCTATTTTCCTGCACCAGACACTACATAGTCCACAATGCATTGCTCCCCAATGAAACACGCCAACTCGTAGTATATACCAGACGAATTATGCAGAGTTTCGCTTCTGTCTGATCTAAATTATTGTTAAAGACAGTTCAGCAAATGCAGGATATTTGACACAGGAGACGTGCAATTCTGCACACTTGGATTACTGTGTCTTTCTATCTTTTTTTAAAGAAGCACTTCAGTAAGATATGTTTACTCAAATTGACGGTTCAACACAGACAGACAATCATTCACACAGACAAACCTATGGGCAATTTAGAGTAGACAATTCACCTAAACCACAAGCCTTTGCACATTTCTTCCTCCTTATTATGTTCACACACTAGTTCATGCTTTTTTGTATTGACTACAGTCATTTCCTTTTCTCTGGCCTTCCTGTTGAGTTTTTTTTTTTTTTTTTTTTTTTTTTACAAAGGTTGCAATATATTACACAAATTTAATCACTAAACTAATCAGTGTTTATTGAATTGTGATAAAAACATGTTTTACACCCATAATAAGTATTAAATACCAACCTGAGTAAAGTTTCAGTGCCCAAAATTCAAGTACTGAGGACAAGTGAAGTAGAGCCTCTTAACACACCCAGCATGTAGGAGGCAATGTTTTTTAGGTGCTGTTCTCTTCTTCCTCTGATAGGGAGGAGCTCACAAACCAGACTGTCATACAGAGCAAATCTTTTTCCACATGATTCTGACAGGTTATATACAGTATGTACATCTGCCAAAATGGAGAATGTTCTTTTGCCTACCCAGGAAACATGACTCTTTGGGGCCTGTGTGGGGTCACTACACTACCCTTTACCAGCATGAAATGCAGGACACTAGTGAGGCCCCAGTAGGCCAGACCAGATTGTGGGCTGAGTGTGGGCTGTCCACACTAAGTACAAAGAGGACCTCCATGAGACCCACTGTCGACCTAGACTTTGGGCTGAGATCAGGGTCTTTCTGGACACATATGGACACTACTCAGTCAGACTATATCCTATCTATTCTGGTCACTATTCTGTCCTTAACAGCAACATTGCAATACAAATCACAGTTGGGCTTTCCCACAGTAATTCCAGATAGGGCCCCCAAGGACCTGCACAGTCATGTTTACTGGTTTTGTCTTCTGCAGTCTGGGACGGGGATTTTCTGATCTAATAAAAGTAGGAAGTTGATCTGATGATGCTTTGAGGTGTTGTCCTAATGATTGAAATATTATTTTTTGGGAGGAGCTGATGGTAAAGGGGCAATCTAGTTGCCTTCAATTTTGCCCACTTGCTAGGACTTCCCAAAACACATGATACCTCAAACACTTGACATGAAAGCGCCACTGGATCTTCATTGGACAGCGTAATGCTTCTGAAGGAAGACCAGTTCTGTTCTCAGATAACAGGTAAGATCAGGGGAGACTGAGGGCCATCCTATCAACCCAGAGACTCTCAAACACAAATGGCGACACTCAGGACCCCCAAGATGTGTTTGCTTAGTGTGTGCTGGCTGGTGTGTATGAAATCATGAGCTCAGTTGTTCTGATAAATCTGAGGGATCCAGGGCTGGAATACAAAATATTACATTACATCATATGACAAATACCATATTTAAGGTACTTCTCGGCTAGAATGGTGTTTGAAAGTTGTATCATGAACCAGACAGTGACATAACAAATGAGCAGACTTTTTATTAATTGGCCAAAGCTTTTAAATAGACTAGACTCAGTTATAGATAATCAGCTTGGCTAAATACAAAACATACATTTCGAAATTAGCATTTTTTAATTAATAAACAAGTTATTAATTAGTTGTTAAGCATTTTTCTTGATTAAATAGAAAGCGTATGTCTATGATGTACAGGCTTGTAAACTTGGACACACTGATTAATTGCAATAGTTATGTTAAATCAATCACTCAGCCAAACCACTCACTCACTAATTGGTGAGAACAGAAAACAGTTAATTGCAATCTAGACTCTGCAATCATTTTTGTAGTCATGTCACTTAGACTGACCTTGGCACTGCTGACCATACAGGTCATACTCTTTGTATAAGACATATTGCTTCAGGCGGTTGGGTAAAGGCAAGAAGCTCATGAAGACCGGGGCTCTGAGACGTAGACGGCCCAGACATTGCCTGATCTTCAGCCGACAGAGGTGTTGCAAACATCGTGTGTTCTCTGAAGGATTCATGATATACATTCATTAGTATTTAGACAACAGTGACCATGAGATTTAAGTAATAGCTTGGCAATACGTAAACCAAATTTCTTTTTACCCCAAATGTGGCCAACACAAGTTTGATATCTGAAAGATGCTCACTGCTTTATCATGAGCTTTCATTATTTGTTAGCTACAATACCAGTCCAGAACTAAAGAAGCAAACTTCATGTACAGACTGCATGAATTTTTAACCTTTAGGTTAAGGGGGAATTTCTAAACCAGGTAGGTATATACTGTATATAATATCTATATGTATATGTACACACAGCTAGAATTCATATCGGACGAGAATGGGAACTCCTCTCCCAAGAGTCTAGCAGCTGATCTCCTCAGTTCCCAGACATTTAAGGACAGTTATTAAAACTAGAGGGGATGCTACACAGTGGTAAACATGGCTCTGTCCCAACTTTGAGACATGTTGCTGTTATCAAATTCAAAATGAGGGAATTTTTTATATACTTTTACTCAGTTACAGTAACTAAGGTTAAAAAAAAGACATTGGTATCTGGTATACTACTCACCTTGAATTCTACAGATTTCTGGCCACTCTTTCTGCCCCATCAGAGTTGTCTTCAATTTGGAGCAAAATTTGACATGGTCAAGATAATCTAACATGATACGCACCATTTTTCCAGAGAGATGCTTCAGCCAGTAGACAGATATCACTTCACAGAACTGCAAGGTAAGAACAAATGGAGAAAAATAGCAATAGTAAAATATGTTTCAAATGAGAGTATAAGAATCAAGAGGTAATTCTTTTTATTACATCCCAGAACTGCTCTGTTTTAAAAAATATTGTTTAACTATCTGGACTTTTGATTTGGAATTCATAGTACAGGGGGTCCTCAACTTACATTGTATTTTACTTTTTAAAAAATTGTGGTTACATAACTTTTTAAATGTGCATATTTACTGTAGTATAATGCATTTGAACATCTACTAAATGCTTTATGGTAATACGCGAGCACCAGGGGATGAGCGCGTACAGTGTGTGTGAGCCTACATGCTTGCAGGGACAGGGAGAAAGAGGGAGGGTTTGCACTGTTTTTTGTTGTTTTTGCTGTATTGTTTATACACTGTTAGTGTTGAATAAGAGTTCATGTGGATTGGTGAGTGAAATGGGGATTAGTAGTGCAGGGTGTTTGTGTGTGTATGTGTGCAGGGACTCTGCTCTTCTAATTGACTAATTTCACTGTTATTTCTGTATTGTTTATGTTTTATTCACACTTAGTGTTGAATAAGAGTCATGTGTGTTAGTGGGTGAGATGGGGGGTTAACAGTGCACTGTGCTAAGGCACCGTCAGTGTGGTTTTGCCACAAGTCTCCTCTCCAGTGCTTTTATTGCTGTGGTTTATGTTAAAGCATTAAAAAGAGCATTTCTATATAGAGCAACGTTTCCTAAATGCTTTACTGTAATATGAGAGCATTCATGCCAGCTGTTAATAAAGTACAGTTCTGTTCAATAAAACCTCTGCAGCATCATTACATGCACGAGTTCTGACTTGCGTCAAAATTTGAGTTACGCCCCACTGACGTACCCTGATGTAACTCAATGACCCCCTCAATTTTTATTTTTATAAAATAAAGAGTGTGTGATATAGAAAAATATATAATAATACTGTAAGAAATATTAATGATGCACATAAAAAAAAAATACTGAGCACAATTATTTTTATTCAACATTGTGTTGCATACACTGCATTATATAAAATGAACTAGGAATATTATGCTCAGCATGTTAGGAATTTTAAAAATATGAGCAATATACGTACATGTTAAGCCCAGAATAGAATATTGTGGCATGTTGGGCAACTAATTTATTAGGGTAGAAATGAAAATGAAACCTATTTACCTTTTAGACCATGCTGTGAGACGCTATTAGCTCAGTGTTTTCACCACTAAATAATACATGTCAACATTATTTATTTATTTATTAATTTATTACTCCATTGATCTTATGTTACATCTCATTGCATAAACAGTATTTTGACTCCCACCGTAGTGTCCTTGATGACTGATGGTGTCCAGCCTTCATAATCATCGGGTATGTGGACTTTATCCCCGTATGGACAGTCGAAGCAGCGCTGCATGTCATAGCCATAGTTAAAGAGCATTCTCAACACAATCTCGTCCTTTAGGGCGTACTGCAGAGCGGAGGGGAAGTGTGTGGTGTTAACTCTGCAATAGTAGTTGACATTGGCGCCGTACCTCAGCAGAGTGTCTATTAACTCATAGTTGCCCAGGCGAAGGGCCACCTGCAGGCATTTGATTGGGTCCTGGTTGGGCATGGCTCCGGCCTCCAGAAGTAACCTGGTGGAGCGCAGGTCTTCATTACAAACTGCAAAGTACAGGGCTGACTTGCGCTGGTCATCATAATTGCGACGGACCCAGGGGTACAGCATGAAGTTGGGGTCATAGCCAGCATTCAACAGCATTTCCAGGCACTCGACATGTCCACCAGCGGCTGCTGAGTGCAGAGGGCTCATGCCACTATCATCCACAGCATCCCAGGTTGTCTCAGGGATCAGTAAAGTCAAAGCTCTAGTGAAAGAAAACTAGTCTTAATTCCATCTATTGGAGTATGTACTTCCAAAAGCACTTTAGCTGTTGGACTGTTTGGGACCTCCATGTCGTATATGTCATGAAATTATTTACTTGCTAATGAAACAAGCAAAGTGCTGATTCTAAACTTTCAATTATATAACAGTTTAAGAATGCAGAAGATGATGTACAATTCTGAAAAGTTGGGATGCAATGTAGAATGTAATTTAAAGCAAAATGCAATGGTTTGCAAATACAATAGAACAAAAATGACATATTTAATGCTGAAAATTAGAAATACTATTGTTTTTTAGAAATTATATTCTCATTTTTTATTCGATGCAACCAACACCTTTCAGAAAAGCTGGGACAGGTGCATGTTTAGCATTGTGTTAGCATTTCACCTCTTCTTTTAATTTTGATAGTTTACACTGTATATGTTTGGGAACTGAGAATTGCTGTGGTTTTGTGAAAGTGAAATTACAAATGATAAAATTGTTTTGTTTCATGGTGCACTAAATGCAACCATAGCCTAATGGTTAGAGAAGTGGGTTTGTGATTAAAGAGTCATGGGTGTAATTCTCAGAACAAGTCAGCAGGCTGAAATGCCTTTGAGCAAGACAACTAACACATACAGTCTTATTCAAAAGTTTGGGCACCCCTTGATAAATAACAAATTTGGGTGATTTTGTAGTTGAAAAGATGTTAACACAGTCTCTCTCGAACATTGAAAAAATACACAATATTTTCAGCAAACACAGTCTTTTATAGATGTTCTGTTGCATACTTCTGATGTTGGATTTTATGATGGGGATGCAGTTAGAGTTTTCTTCTGCTGACTCTTCCATGACGATCTTGTGAAACAGTGCAACACCACTCCTGAGTCTGATAAAACTTCCTGCAGGTTTTTTGCAGTCAAATGGGAGTTTTGATTTGTCTTTCTGACCAGCATACAAGCAGTTCTCTCTGGGAGCTTTCTTGATTTTCCAGATCTCATCTTGACCTCCAAAGTTCTCCTGAACTACCATCTCTTAGTTACATTTCTCACTGTGGAAACTGCAAGCTGACAACAATTTGCTGTCTTCTTATATCCTTCTCCTGCATTGTGGGCATCAATAACTTTCATTTTCAGAGTCTTACACATGGCACATGGAACTCATGGTTGTTGAGTGTCCACAAGTGTGTGCACAAGGTTTGAAGAGTCAGAGTATTTGTAAAGTTTTGAAATTGACACCAGCTGACATTTGCTAATGACAGCTGTTGCCATGCATCAGATCTGATGAGCTGATTAATGTCTGAAATCTTGTAAAAAGAATCTGAGACTTGGACTTCTTAGGGTGCCCAAGCCTTTGCGCAGTGCCATAAAAATGTTTTTATTTTTTTTAAATGTATAATTTATGGCATTAAAAGTAACTATGCATCAATGTTTGCTGAAAATTGTGGAAAAATATTTTCCATGTCATAGAGAGACTGTGTTAACATCATTTCAATTACAAAATCACTAAAATCTGTTATTCATCAAGGGGTGCCCAAACTTTTGCATAAGACTGTAACTGCTAAAGGATCTGCCAAATTCCATAAACGTAAATGTAAAAGGTGACAGGTGATAAGCCAAATTGTAGAGCATATATTTTCCATGAGATGGTTACATTTCTCAAACATGTTGTCTTTGTCCTGTTGTCAATTAAATATGAGTTTACATGCACATTATCATATTCAAGTTTTTTTATTCTTAACTTTTTTGGACATGCGGTTGTATGTTTAAATTTGTTTGCCCTCACTGTTTGGTAGTATTGTGTAACAGAGAAAGGCCTGAGCTCATTACAGCATGAAGTAAAAACATGATCGATCTTTGCTAAATGTCAGCAATCTGCAGATTGTGAATGAAATGTGAGTGTTGGTCAGAAACGCCTCTTACTTCACATATCCACGATGGGAAACTCGGTGAATGGGCAGGTGGCCTGTGTGTTTGGGCACATTAGCATCAGCCCCATACTCCAGCAGCAAAGAAATAACATCAGGGTTCCCAGAGGCAGATGCCTCAAACAGGATAGTAGCACTGTCTTGAGCTTGTGAATTCACATCAGCCCCTGCAGGTCAAATGCTGCCCATTTACATCCAATTTTATGAACATGAAATGCAATTATACAATAAAGTAGTTATAAAGAGTATAATGATTTTTTTTAAAAAGTTAAAAATGTTAAAAGGCATTTAAGGAAAAGTTTTTTCAATGACCTTCAGAAATGTGGTAATCTGCATCTCAAGTGCATGTTAAAGATTATATTACACTTTCTACTCTGAATAATATTAGACATTTCCTCCAAATTCTGGTCTCACATGCAAACTGACTTTAGTTTTTATGTTTCTTTACAACGCCATCTCTGCTAGTTTCTGACCTTTGCTGAGAAGGGCCTTGACAATCTCCAAGTGCCCAGCTTGTGCAGCCAAGGCCAGTGGAGTGAGACCATAGGCACTCCTGGGGTCAAAATGAGCTCCAGACTTTAGCAGCAAGTTCACAATGTCAGTCAGGCCTAGACGGGCAGCCTCGTGTAGTGCTGTTCTGCGGTTGGCGCCCTCTTGGTTTACACGGACATTAAAGAAGAGAAGGAGTTTCACCATGTCATAGTGGTTGTTTCTTACAGCTGTGGAAACAAAAAGACATGGACCAAATTGAAGTGGATCTTTATGTACAGTATATTCTCCTCTCCAATCATTAGAGACATGTCTAAAGTTTGATCTGGAGTGAATGTAGTGAGTAAAAGAGGGTTAAATTCTACAAATAAACAAACTTCCTGCTTAATGTACTACACATTTGTCTTAATGTTTGACACCTGAGTTTGCTTAATGTCTATTACTATTACATGTAACCACCCAAAAAGGTTCATTTCTGTTCCTTTATCAAGTGTTTTGGTTCTTTGGTTGTTGGTTAAAATGAAGTGGTCTTGAATTGTCTTCAGTGCCAGGAGTTGGATCAACTACAGAAAACATGGAGTTGCATCTCTACCTACTTTAAAGCATAACAAGTAGCTGCTTTACTGACCAATGACAAGAGGTGTGTCCTCCTCGCCATCCAGGCTATCTGCACTGCTTCCATTGTCCAGTAGGTAGCACGCATTGTCTAGCAGACCCTTTTCTACAGCCAAGAACAGTGCTGTCTTACCCAGATGAGTTTTTCTGTCCTTAGTGTCTTTTGGAGATGCTGTAGTAAAGCAGATGGAGATAAGGCAAAGCTTCGTAGAGACTGTTAGATTAAAAAAAGAGTGTTAGTACTGTCCTTAGAAGACATTTTTTAGAAACAACACCAAGATTTGTGATGGTAGTTTTGGGGGATGGGGGCACTCACTGGCAGAAAGCTTCACAGGAGTGATGACTGCATCATTACAATTGCTGCTTGCACAACATTGACCAGCTCAACACTATTGGATGAGAACACTAATGGTCAATTCTGTTACGTCAACTAACAGATGGCTGCACTGCTTAGCATGCTGGAAGCTAACTGTGCTTTCTTGGAGTCCTGGCCATGGATGACCAGGAATCACCAGGGATCAGATTTGTGGTGATAGTGCCAAAACTTAGACAGTGGCTCAGGTTTTTGCCTTTATTCAGAATCTGAATACTAATTTTATCATTTACAAAGTATCAGCATCAACAAACAATCAATTTTTCTGAAATAACGCTAGGTTTATATTATTCATAATAGTGATTCCAAGCTACATAACTCCAGAGAACACAGTTTGACTACTACATGTCCTAATGCTGACGGCCTAACCATGATGCTTGGCATTGAGTATTGTAACCTTGAGCAGCTACTCCCATTATACAATTTTATGTTTTTCTTTGGGCATTGTTATACATGCTTTGTGTGCACAATGAAACACATCAGTAATAAGGGAAAACCTTAAAGTAGCTGAATTTACCCATTAGGATTGTCTGGATAGTTTCGGGCACATATGGTATTAAAAGATGCATGGTTGCATTCAATGGATATGGTCAAATATTTGCACCAAATTGCCATAGTGTAGGTAAGCACAGATTAGTGAACAGGTGATGTCATTCCAGACCTTTGAAAGTGATCTCAAGGATGTACTGGTTCTTCTGCATGGAGGCCTCATGTAAGGGAATATGACCAGTATTGTCCTCCTCAGAGAAAGCATCCTGGTGAACTGTGAGCTTACGGAGCGCAGCCTCATCCCCTGACATTCAATCAGCAACACAAATCCACTCAGTAGAATATGTAACATGAGCAATTGCTGCAGAAAGACTACGACTGTAAATGTTCTCACCTCGACTGATGGCACTGGAGATTTTGTCTCTTTCTGGACTAGTATGCAATATCCTGTACACAAGCATTTGGCATTTAAAAAAATGCAAATAGATGATAAATTATTGAATAAGAAGGGTATACAAACTATTATTGATAAGTGACAAATCAGCAATAGACAAGGTGATTCTAAACAATCTCACAAACACAGTCTACCTGCATTTATCTCCAGAAAAGATGTCCTTAAACTCGACCTGTTTATTGTTTGGCAGAAGGCTCTGCTCTATCATGTACTGGGTTGCCACATCCTCATCAAAAATCTCTTCTGTTGTCTCAAATTCCATAGCTGTACCTTGAATTATGTAGTAGGGATAAATCAAACCCTCTGCAGTCTTATCAACTTTGTGCAACAAAGTGCAACCTTTTTTACTGTCAACAAAGAAATCACATGACCTGTCAACACGCATGCCATCCAACTTCAAGCCATGAGGTTCTGACAGAGTAAGAGATTTAATTTTCCTTTAATATTGCAGATAATGACACATACATGTACTTACGTGCATGTTATTCAAATTACATGTCAGCAATTGCCTATAGTATATAGTGGTGTATAGTATATAGACTGTGTAATAAGCTGGTCTAGCAGTAAACAAGTGTACTCCTTCAACATGCAACCAAGAAGTAAACATGCACCCATGAATTGACACCCACAAATTAAACTGGTACTCACCTGCTTCATGCACCCATTAACAATGGTGATCCCAGATGACGAATGTTTATGTTATAGCTTACAAAAAAAGCTCCACCGCTGTCATGACCCACAGCAGGGTTTGGGATCTCACTCCTGAGCTGCATGCTAGGTTATTTATGTAATGGCCCTGCTATAAATATCTGATCATGAGACAGACCAAGGCCACTTGCCTGGTCGTGGCCTAGTGATCTCTTTCCAGGACTGAGCCTCAGAATGGGCTCCTGCGGCTGGGAGGAATGATTAAGTTACACCGCATTAGTGCAAAGGCTCCACAGTTCACTCCACTACATACTGCTGTGCAAGAATGTTACATTAGCATTTAATAATTAGTTTCTACCATCTTGGTGGAACCAAAGAGGTTCCTTGGAGTGACGATATAGAAGAACAACTCAAAAGAACCCTTACAGATCCATTAAATGAGGTGGGCAAGTGGGGAGATCCTTTTAAAGTGGTCTTTTCTAGAAACCATGCATCCAGGTCAAGAACCACTCTGGAACCCTCATTACTGAAAGTGTAGCTCTAGCTTTAGTCTAAAAAGCTAAGTTTCAGTTTACGTCCTTTCTAAAATGCACTTTTTTATATCAAATCATGTTGCTGGCCTGTTGCCAATTAACCCAATTCATTGTGAAATTTTCCTCCAGCTGTTTCTAACTTTTTCAGCGCTTTGTTGCCCCATCCCAACCTTGTTGAGGCAAGTTACTGCCATAAAATTCAAAATGAGCAAACATTTTACATGTAATAGTAATATGTCTCACTTTCAACAATTCATGTTTTCTATGTTCTATTGTGAATAAAAATTGAGTTTGAGATCAATGCATTGTTTTTGTGGATTTTCATTTCACGCAGCATTCCAACTGTTTAGGGGTTGTATCCAGGTAACTCTCTCTGAGAAGGTCCAGACTCAAGCGGCTTTGTGAAGGTAAAAAAAAAGAGTATGGAATAATAGATGGCTGGAGGCTGTAAAAGTGTTCTCAGCTATCCACAGGCATCCCTAGGGAAAAGAATCTGTAAACAGGAGATGGACAGACTGTCAAAATAGCTTTTGAAAGGCTGAAAAGACTTTGGCTTTGTGACCACTAGAGGGCAAATGTGCTGCAAGACTACACTCCTCTGGCACCTGAATGAATGATTCGCTAAAAAGTAAAGAGTACAGTGAGAGCAAAAAAGATGAGGCCTCAATAGAACCGTGACATTGGGTTTGTGATGTCTGAGGGAGCACAATCACATTGTGTGAAGCAGGTTAATACCAAACGTCTGTTACTCCAGGCTCATGGTGAGGGGGAGAAAAGAACATAAATATGCAATCCAGCTGTTAGAAGATGATTGAATTATAGTTCAGGTCAAACCAGGCCATCACTGGCCTCCAACTATCTCATATTACAGTTCTAATCTTTTTTTTTTTATATCTTACCTCCTCTGTTCCTGCTCTAATCTGCTGTGAATCCTCTTACACGCCACAATTTCATTTGTCTTTTTGGACCATCCTGCAGCTCTATGTACATTTCTTTATGTGCAGGACACATATGCATTATGAAGACCATAACAATATACATGGTGTTTTATGAGAACAATGGCAAGACGTATTCCAGTGCAAATTCTGCCAGACAAAGAGTATTGTTTTGTCTCTGTCTTTTTCCCTGCCACCTTTGACCTTGCTTTTCATCAATCAATCTATCTGTTTTATCTGTGACGCTTATCCTAAGCAGGGTCATGGGCGGTGCTCGAACCTTAAGGTTGAAAGGAAGCAAAAAGCCTGGAAAGTTCGCCCGTAGTGATGGGAACTCCAGCTCTTTTCAGAGAGTCAACTCTTACGGTTCAGCTCACTAAGAAGAGCCTGGTCTTTCGGCTCCCAAGAGGCTCCTCAGATTTTTTGTTACTTAAATTAATTTATTAGCAAAAATAGTGTTAAAATAATTACTAATGTACGTACATTATATCAAATGTTTATTATTCAGATGGATTATTATACTCAACATGAGGTGCTGGTTGGAGACAGTAGTACAGATAGGAATACTTAATGTCCGCATTCAATGCTGAGGCTCTGAACTTCCGGTTTAGTAGGTCCGCCCATAATCTGTGTCAGACACTGATTTATCACTCGGAACACATGTTGCTGTATCAAAGGCTTGTTTCTTACAGTTGTGGAACATCACCAGACCTCCAAACATTGCCCATTCTTCATCACACAAGACCCAGAAAAGTGAATACATGTGTTTGTAAGCAGCAGACTGGAAAACTGTAATGTTTTGCTGTAATGTTTTGCTCACAACAAGCACTCAACCCCCTGCAGCGCCACCACACATCATGTAGTTGACTAATCATGTGCGCCTTGAACAGAAATAAATATCTAGAGAAAAAAACACAAAGAAGACACAAGTCCCCTAGGCCAGAAACTAACCCAGGACCTTCTCACGGTCCTTGCCTTAATCAGCCAAGACATCAGTTAGTCAAGAATGTGGTGTCTGATATTATTTTTGCACTGGGGTTATGGGACTTATGTAATTAACATGACATGTATGCCAGTCAGCACTGTACAAAATACATGCCTCAGTCATTACGTGCTCATCTCAGATAGTGTCAGCTTGTTTGGTAACCAATAAACCTGCTTATGTTGTTTTAACATAAAAACATTTAAAGGTATGTAAAAACAGCACTAACATCTAAAAGATCTTTCACAGACATGTATCACACAAAATGATTACATATATCATATGATATCCTAAATTGGCGAAGAGTTTGTGGGCACCCAAAGCTCGGTGATGCATGTGGGAAGTAAAGGCTCACATGTCTGGTCTGATCCATAAGAGGAACTACTGTTCACAAGAACACAGTGCTCCACACTCAGAGCTGTTACAGTAGTACGATGGAAGGTGGTTTTAATTTTATGACTGATCAGTGTACATCACTTGATGCCTGAGGTGTTGTTTTATTTAGGGTTTCCCCAAAAACATAGATTAAAAATTAATTAATGGGGGAGGGGAGGGGTGATTTATAGTGATATATAATGATATATAGTCATCATTGCTCATGCAATACGATAATCGATACGCAGATGGCAATATCGATATTTAAATGAATAAACATTTGGTGCCTATTTGACTTATTGGCGTCACTACTTATTCTCTCCTCTGGGTGGCGCTGCTCAACTGAGTGCAGGAGTCTTGGATGAAAGCTGAAATTGAGTTTTCCAACAGATTGTGTGCAGGAGACTTGGGTGAAAGCTGATTATAAACTTTGCAACAGGTCGATAGTAAAAAAAATGCCTGGCCCCAGCCACATTTAAATCTAAAGTCTGAGTTTGGCTTTTAGAACACTGATGAAACAAAACATGGATTATTTTTGTGATGGCCATATCTCTGTGCATCTTTTTCCTGCACTTCTTTATTAGCAATTGGATGATGCTACCAGCGAACCATCATAGTGAATAAACACACATTGCAGGAGCGATTCTTTAAAAACATGGAAAGGCTCCGTAATCCAAGTGTGCAGAATTGCACTTTCCCACCAATATCTAGCTTTTACTGAACTGTACCCAACAATAATTTAGATCAGAGAATAAGCGTATCGATCCATGATTTGTCTGGTATAGACAGAGTCAAAACTAGTGCTGTAGCAGAAGGTGTGTTTCATGGGGAGCAATGCACTGTGTGGTGTTCGTTCGACTGTGTAGTGTTTGATGCAAGAAAATGGCTGGAAAAAGTTGGTTTATGTGAGTTCGACTGTTGGCACAATGCTAGTGCAACTTTCCGAGTGACAAAGGGGAACAGAAATAAAACCCTGAAGCTGAAGTAGCGGTTTCTCTGTGCTTCCGACCGTGGTTGCAAAGCAAATGTGGGAAAGGTGATAATAGCATTGCTGTTGCTTATGTAAATTAATAACGCATCCAGTGTTTCTGTGTTATATTGCTACATCATTGTCGTGTGATATATCGATTGCAGAATTGTGGTATCACAATATTATCGTTATCATGGACCACGTATCACGTATTGTATTGTATCGTGAGAAACCCTGCTATTCCCACCCCTAGTGGAGGGGTACATGCAGGGTGTCATGCCAAACAGTGCCCAATGATAAACGATTTCTGCACTGTCTGCACAATGGCTATAATTATGCTGTAGATATTGAGACACCTGTTTCAATGGATCCTCTGCTGTGATCCTAAAGACTTTTTACTCTGCGGTTGTGGAACATGTCCTAACACAGAACGTCACCCGTAAAAAATCCTACACAGGGTGATCAGGACAGCAGAACGCTGCCAAAGGTCAGCCCTACCATCTCTGCAGGACATCTACATCAGGAAGAGAGCATCTAGAATCATTAGGGACTCAACTCACCTCAGTAACTGTCTGTTAATTCTGTCCTCAGCCTATAAGACTATTGGTTATATTTAGAATATGTTTCTCTTGATATTTGGTCTATATGCTGTGCTATGGTCATGGTACTTTTCCCTGTTATACTTGTATAACTGCATATATGACAAATGATCTTGAATTTCTTACTTTGTTCATATCTTAACAACAGAATTGAATTTGGCATATGTCTGGATCTGTGCCTGCCCATGTGAACTCTGCTTTACTTGAATGACTGGTATTTGGACGAGGAATCTGCCAGTAAAACTCACATTCTTTGCACCCGGTGTTCTGTGCAGGCCTTACAGCATCCCCCCAGGTTGTCTGATTAGCATTAAGGGTAAATTGGTAAATTGGAGTTTTGATGCTTTTATTTTTGTAACACCAAGGCTCCCTTAGATAACTTAAATAACTTTATAAACTTTCCTCATCTTTATACAGATGATGTGGTCCCCTTCTACCAAGTGTGCAAACATCAGATAAAACCCAACACAACCCGGCTCAGGTGGCCACAGAGCTGAGCTCAGTGCAGTGTTTGTTATCACTGCAGCCTCACTGCTGGGAGAGGCTGAGGCAATAGCTCAATGACCCACTGAGTGTGATATTGAACAAGTGAGCAAACTGCAGAGGGACCACAGCCTAGACGTTACTCGGGATGAGTTATGAGTTTTGGTCTGAAAAACAGATTATATCCAATGGTTAATTACCACTGAGCCTACAGAATTTAAGGGTGGACAAGTGGGCCACTGCTGGTCAAATATCAGTATAGCGTCTCTATATGACTCATAATTAGATTACATTGTAGTAATGCCTTCATACACCACCCCTGACAATGTGCAGGCATTGCTTTGATGCCTGGTGGCCTATATTCCCAGACATGGAGGAAAGTCATGGCATTAATGGGTGCATAGTGCAGATGAAGGCAATTAGGCAGATGACTGCCTTTTCACACCCATGTGCACTCGATGGGTAATGTTCCAGAAATGACCGCAGCTGCCCATGGAACAGCGAAACCCCAAAAAGTTGAACAAATCCCAAATGAAGGTCTAGTAATGCAATGTCATGACTGTAGCACTGCGATTACACCACTACATTATATAACTGATATTACTTACATATATATTTACTTATATATTTAATAGCACATATCCCATGTTTTCTTTCTTTCTAACTTTTTCTTTTTGTTTATGACATTTGTGTCTATTTGTGAACCAAAATAAACTCACTTCTACTTCTGCACCACTGACATACCCCTGAGCAAGGTACCGTCCCGCTACACTGCTCCGCAAACACTGTTAATAGCTGCCCACTGCCCCATGTGTGCAAGCATAATGGGTTAAATGCAGAGGTCACATTTTGTGGTGGTGCACTGTGCGATGTTCACAGTGACAAATGGACACTTTCACTTTGTGACACTTTCACTTCGCCGGTTACGGCGCTGGCTCAGAAGTACAGTAAAGGTCAGGAAATGTTTCACTTCATCACTGCTGTGTATGTGTGTTTGTGAGTTACATAGGTGCTTATGTAAGTGGGTTCTGACCTTCGGGTAACGTCGAACTGTGATGTACTGTGTTCTGAACTCTTTCTATCAAAACTAACATTAACTTGTGTGCTACAGTTGCTATTCTGTGGGATCGGACCAGACAGGCTAGCCTTTGCTCCTCTCATGCAGCATTGTGCAACCATGACCTTTTGTTGTGATTTCACCAGTTTTTTTCCATGGATGATCTGGTAGGTACTGCATACCTGAAACATCCTACTGTTCGGGAGATGCTCTTACTCTGTCTTCCTTTGTTTAAGTGGCTCAAATCCTTATGCTTGTCCGTTTTCCTGCTTCCAGTACATTAACTTCAAAAAATGACTGTTCACTTCCTGTATAAAACATCCATCCCTTAACACTTAAGATGTCAGTTGCTTTAATGTTATGTTAATGTTAATGTTAATGTCTCAACATTTTTAACTAGATATCCATACTTGGCCAACTTTTTCAGAACATTGACTTTGTCCTTAAGCCACTTTGTAACCAATTTTGCCATTTGCAGGGATGGGCAATTCCAATCCTGGAGGGCCGGTGTCCTGCAAAGTTTGGTAGTTCCTCTCCTCAAACACACTCACTAAAACTAGCAATTAACAGGTAAGTTAAACCAGGTGTGCTTGAGCAGGGAAATCACCAAACTGTGCAGGACACCAGCCCTCCAGGATCGGAATTGCCCACCTTTGGCTTAAGGTCATTGTCCATTTGGCGGTCGAGTGGTTGGCTGCCTTGTGACCCAGGACTCCCTCATGTCTGTGCTACCTCCTGGTTCTCCCCTCTAGCTGTGCTGTCATAGAGAGTTTTGCCGGAGCTCCTGCACT
>JBBIGC010000131.1:6423396-6455166 GCA_037576955.1 Lepidarchus adonis | reverse complement strand
TATATATATAATTATTATTATATTATTATTATTTTTAAGATTTCAAATTAAAATACAATATTTACAGTGTAATATTACAACAGCAGCAATACTAATACTACTAATAATAATACATTCATACATATAAACAATTCCATACTTCTAATCTGTGGAGCGAGTCAGATGAGACGGTACTGTACTCACCGATTAAAAGTCTCGTTTCTTTTTTCTGTGAGAGAAGACTGAAAAGGTCAGAGATTATCAAACCCATGTTTAGAAGCAGTTCCACTCTAAGGGATCCTCTCTACCTGTCGGCTCCGGGTCAACGTTCCGCCTCCAGTCCACATTCCGCACCTTTAAACAGGCAACGCCGCTGACGTCACGTCCGCTCTGCGTCCAGCCGGGCACGTGTTCTTCCGTTCTGCTGTAAAAAGTTTTACCTACACATCCAACACGCTCGAAATGACGTCACTGCACCCATGATTGTAAAAACAACAACAGAACGTAGTGTTCGTCAATCTGAACGACATGGCATAATTTGTAAATAATTGTCTTCAGTTTAAAAGGTCAGTACATGTGAAAAAAAGCTCCTCTCTCATATTCTCTCATACTTCCATTCAATAAACATATAAACAATAACATATTCTCTCATACTTCCATTCAATAAACATATAAACAATAACATATTCTCTCATACTTACATTCAATAAACATATAAACTATAACATATTCTCTCATACTTACATTCAATAAACATATAAACTATAACATATTCTCTCATACTTCCATTCATTAAACATGTTCACAATAACAACGACAATGACAAGCTGCCGATAATGTTTTCTTTTATGTTTTTTTTCTTTAAAGCAATTATTATTCTCTATAAATGACATTACAACAGCATTAATGCTTGTTTTTTATGCTTGTTGACTAACTAAGAAATTTTACAGTGTTAAATAAACATGTATTGTTCATTTATTGTTATTACATTGTTTATATTTAATGTAATACTGCTGTTATTATTGTCATAATTTAATTGTAAATATATTAGTATTATGATTGTGATGATTAGCACTAATATTATAGTTGTACTTATTTTAACACAAAGTCAAACTATTTAATAAGTTACCATATATAAAGTTTATTATCTGTAGTTTACATTCTGCTGTAACTATTATTATTATTATTATTATTATTATTATTATTAAGCCTATAGTAGTAGTAGTAGTAGTAGTAGTAATATGAGTGTTGTTGCTTTTGTTATACATATAATATAATATATTAATATGTTATTAATATAAATAGTAATATAAATTGTAAATGGTACCAACAGAAGCAGTAGTAGTAATAGTAATCATGTTTTGTTAATAATTTAATACAGAAATGTTGTTAAGTTTTGTTGGAAATGTAGAAAATCTCAGCCACGTCATTGCTTGCGCGCTGGACACTGTAGCGACACTTCCTCCAGCCTGGCAGCGCGCGCGTGTACACGGGTTACCTGTACATAGCGGAAGTGACGTTAAACGTTGGGTTTATAAAGCGGTGGGCTGCTCTGGAGAGAGAAGAGAGTTCTGAACCAAGAACTGTTAGAGCAGCTGACTGTCCTTCATCTCCGCTCTGTCATCATGGGGAACATCATTTCTTACGTCTTGTCTCGTCTCGTGGAGAAGAAGCAGATGAGATTACTGATGGGTGAGTTGTGTTGTGACAGTAGGGAAAGTCACGTGGGACTGAACTTCAAACAATAAACAATCACAGGACATATTAATGTTCTGTTGATTTATTTAGTTTACATAACTTAAAAGTTTCATTTAACCAGGTTTAATTACTTATATATATGAGTGTAAAACTGATTATAACTGTTAATTACTGCTAATGATTGGAAGTTAAATAAAAACTATTTTGTGGCAGCACAGGTGACTTTATCTCTGCAGACAAATCAACAGATTTAAACAGTCAAAATATTGTACTTTCACAACTTAAAATAGTATATTCATTGGAACATTAAGTCATTTTATTATTGTTTTTATATTGTAGTAATATTGTAAAATTATTCTTCCGAAAGCAGAGAACCCAATTTTTAAAGTTTTTTTAGTAATAATTATAATTATTATTTCATTATAATTGTTGTTATTATAATTATTGTTATCACTATTATTATGGTTTTTTTTTGTTATAATAGTTATTATTGTATTACTATTAGTATTGTTGTTATGATTATTACTATTGTTATGATTATTTTTGTGATTATATTTATTGACAGTGAAATGTAATTTAAAAATCTGAAATGATTTCAAACATGTCTCCTTCCAGTTGGTCTGGATGCAGCAGGGAAGACCACCATCCTCTACAAACTCAAACTAGGGGAGGTTGTCTCAACAATTCCAACTCTTGGTATGATTGCTGTGTCAAGCTACGCACAAAATACCCTCAGTAACACTAGGTACTAATCAAACAACATTTTTTAAAATGTGCTACAGGCTTTAACGTTGAGACTGTCGAGTACAAGAACATCTCTTTCACCGTCTGGGACGTGGGCGGCCAGGATCTCATTCGGCGTCTTTGGAGACACTACTATCAAAATACCAGTGTAAGTGGACAATCCAGGACAACATTGATGTTTGTGAGTGTTGAGTTCTTCAAGGAGAGGTCAGGTCACCAAACTAATTTTCAAATGTTTTATTAGACAGAGAGAAAAATGACAGTTACAAGTTAAACGTTTTGTACAAAGGCAAATTCTCCTGTGGGTGGGATCCCAAAAAGAATGAAAGCGAGAGAGAAGAAAGGTGTGTGACGGTCATGAGGAGTTTATATGGAATCCAGGGTAGGTGGGCGTGTTTGGTCGGCAAACTCATTTTTAAATATTTTACTTACAGAAAGAAAAATTACAGTTAAAAGTTTGTGTAAAGGCAAAAATTCTCCAGTTTGTGCAATTCTGAATGGAAAACGAAGAGAGAGAAAGAGATAAGAAGAAGAGGAAGAAGAAAACATGGGACTCAGACGTGTCAGAAGAGTTTTATAGACAGGAAATGAATGGGCGTGTCGATGGGTGTGTTCAGTAATATGACACATATTCAAAGTGTTTAAGTGACATATGTTTGACGTCTGAACAAAACAACTATGGAGGGATGGAGCTCCATCCAGTACCTCTGTGATTGGCTGGAGTGGTGATTGTGATCCAGACTTAATATCCAATATCAGTTCCTGACCTTTGAATGCAGTAAGAGCAGATGTTTACTACAATGAAACACAAAGGCATGTTATTGTATGTGTTTCTGTAGGGCCTCATCTTTGTGGTGGACAGCAACGATCGCGAGCGAATTGAAGAAGCCAGAGCCGAGCTGCAGACAATGGTAGATAAATATCCTGTTGGTTTTATTTGCAAATTCTCTATGTCCAGGTTTATTAGAGCATCATTTCTCTTGCTCCTCCTCAGCTTCAGGAAGACGAGCTGAGAGACACGGTCCTGCTGGTTCTTGCTAATAAACAGGATTTACCCAAAGCGATGGCCGTCCAGGAGATAACGGAGCGAATGGGTTTGCACACTCTGAAGGGGAAAAACGTGAGTAGTTTCATGATTGCAGTATCATAGGAAGAGGTTTTTTTTCAAACCCTTATTTCCTGGATGTGGGTTAAGGCCAGTCTGGAACTGAACTGCATGGTCAATGGTGTTTGACTATTGAAAATGTATTGTATTCTTGGCAGTTACTCAATCTAGTTCTGGGAAACTGGCTATTTGATCTTAACACAAGCCTACATCATGTCTGTACACTGACCCATCCCCCTCTCTCTCTTTCTAGTGGTACGTCCAGCCAACCTGTGCGGTAAACGGAACAGGTCTATGTGAGGGACTAGACTGGCTGGCTCAACAACTCTCCAAAAAGTAAATCCTACAAGGACGCTGCTTTTGTTTTTATGGCACTTTATGGCAATTCTCGATGAAGGGTAAACAGCACTGTGCAAATTTAAACGTTTATATTATGGTAAATGGTATATGTATATGCTGCATTATGCACCTTTTCTATCTTGTTTTTCATGTATTTATACAGATTTCTAATATCCCATGTAAATGTTGTCAATATGTAGTAATTTTAAGTAAAAAAAATTTATTTAAAATATTGGCCTAAGTTTATATTGTTATACAATTTGTTTAAAATGCATGAAACATACATAATTAACCACAACGTTACAGAATAAAAAGTTACCTTGATGCTAATCATAGGCCAGTGCCAAAATGCAGAAAAAGAAAGTACAGGAAAGGTCAGTTCTGAATATTTATTTACATAAAAAAAACTTCATGAGAGATGTAATGTGTGAAACACTACAGCACAAACATACAAACTTCAGTTTTGAACATTAGTGGTTATGGCTTTGATAGGAAAAAGAAATATTAATGCCAAAATATAGGACTTGGCCCAATATTACATCTGTGCTTTCAGAATCCTTTGCAAAATATCATTCGCCCTTAAACGACATTATTATTACACAGCAACAGACTGTACATTAACTTCCTATAGAAACTGTAAGGATCAAAAATACTGTTAAGTGGCCACTCTAGTTATGCGCAACAGTAAGCAGTTCTTTGAGTAGCAGAATATAGCTTTATATAAAATTCAAGCATGTTAAAATAAGTTCCTCTTTAAGTATAAAACACTAGTGGTTGTCCAACAACCAGTTATTACAGGTTTGCACCGACTGCTGGTCATTGGCTCAGTTCTACGGCCCATCGTACGCCTGAGTGAATTAAAACCAACCCAAAGAGTTCAGGTGCCATCGGCCACAAAACCCTATAAACCGCACCAACAGTATTCGCTTGTACTCTGACAAAATTATCACGTCAGTCAATGATTATGTCACTGAAATTAGGCATAAAACAGACTATGACCGTCGCCAGAATCTTTGGTTGTTTACAAGTTTTGCTCCTTAGCGCAAGGCACGAGACAGAACGCTTCAGGATCTCTTGTGAAATGTCATACTGCACTTCGAATCAGGTCACAGCAATTTCAGTTAGTACTCCATGATGTGTTAACACTCTTTTTCACAATGTGTTAAATTACAAGCAAGACAGGCCGGGGTGACCTTATAAGGGAATTCCTGCACAGCTCCATCACTGAGATGTAAACGGTCATTCAGAGCAGCCTGATGTGAACCGGTTCCTTGAAAAAACGTACGGGGAACTGGGGCACTAATGTCTACAGCCATTCAGTTCACGTTCCACCAGTGAACCTACACCTGTCGTGAGTTTTTTATTTGTAATGGTAAATCTGAACAAAAGTTCCGCTGAAGTACAATCCCTCCACCATGGATTCAAAATGAATATTTTACACCAAAATCTACTGACCCAAAGACCAGGCAATGGGAAAATGGAAATGGAATTTTTTCATGAAAAAACTGTGATGGTGCTTTTAGGGGCATTTCTCTAAAGATGTGAGGAATTCTGACTCGGCCGGTTTCTGTAGAAGAGGATTTCACACCAAAATGCCCTGAATAACTGTATACATCTTACAAATTGTGCAGAAATTCTGAAAAGTCCCATTAAAGTGGACACACGTGCTAAAATACACATGTTGAATACACCTGTTGGAGCGCATACAGTTAGTCACTGCTCACATCATCCCTGCACATCCAAAACATGATACTTTTAACTTATCGAAATTATTAAAAAATACAACTGACAATGAAAATAAAATGGGTTTCATTTTCATGTTCATTCAGCGGCAGCAGAACCGCACTGTAAGTATTACAGAAGCACGTTTGGTCATTAAAAGAGGCATAAAATCGGTCAGAAATATGGGAGGAAGTGGAACTTCAACTTGACCACTGAATGGAAGGCACAATGCAAGTGGTTAAATCCTAGTAACACTCCTCAGTGATGAACTGCACTCAAAAGCACAACGGCTGTTAGTGGAACATGTGATCAGTACTGAGGTAAAAGTCAGTTGATCTTAATGGAACGGTCAGAAAAGACGTTTGGACTAAAATTTAAATGATCATATTAAAATGACCTGAATGAACAAAGTGATGCAAGTGATTACCTCAAACAAATGACTGAAAATATTAACAGGTGCCCACCCAGCCATAAAAATTGTATTTCTCTCAAAGGCCAGGTTTAATTTTCATGTAGGAAAGCAGTGAGATATGACTGAAAATGAAGTTCGTTTGAGCTGAAAAGGCAATGGCATTTTCCCTTTCACTATGTTCAGTGTAGTAAGTCAGTTCCACAGTTCCCCCCATTGAAAAAGGATGACTGTTACATTTCAGGGACACAGCACGTTTTGATGTAACAAATCAGAAAGGCATGTACACGTCAGTGCTCCTTCATTACAATATTTCAGGTTTGCTTTGTGTGCTCTTAGTGTTGCTTTGAGTCTAAAACATCTTTAATATTAATAATCAACACCATCAATCTGCCAGATCAGTGCAACTGAACTTCGCTCTCTGCTCATTATCGGGTATTTAACCAGTGTGTTACACAACACTGGACCAAAATAGTTTTTCTGATGATATTCAAAAAATTCTGCATTTATAGTAACTGACAACCAAACCAGAAGCCTACTTCCAGTAATTCTGATAAAAACAAGCTTGAACATGTGGATCACTTTCTCCTTTAAAATTTCATTTAGATATTCGCCTGGTTTTGATCCGAGCCTTATTCAGTTCTATATGGATTTTCTCCACCAGGCAACGAAACGTCAGTCTCACACAGTGAGAGACATACAGTGCATAACCTTCCAAAAATCTTTCACAGGATGGCAAATGTCAACGGACCAATTTCGCCTTTACTGGGCTCCGGCAATGCCAGCATTGCCCCAATCCAGGGCCTAGCAGTCAACAGGAAACAATTGCACTTGAAAAGTAGAGCCAGTTAAAACCAACAGAGGAGGTGCTAAGTCTCCCTCCATTGCTAAAAAGCTTTGTCCGAGCTTCCTGGTACTGGTTATACTGTAGTAGTTGTTAAGGTCAGGGGCTGGCAGGCTTGTGCAGGATGCCCTGCAGGTCCTCTGGAAGTGAGAGGATGACTGACTGAATGTGAGTCTGTAGTTTGACCAGGGTCCCCGCTCTCACCGGCAGCTGTTCTCTCTCTGCCTGTGTCTAGAAAAGAGCAAGAAACGTTTTAAAACAAAAACACCGTAATAAAGTTAGCTCAGTGTTAAATTTACACAAATACAGACAGTTAGCAAAAAGATGTTTATGTCCAAAGTTATTTTGGCTCAGAATACCTAAAAAAAAAAAAAAAATTGACAAAATATGTTGCGAAATTAAATAGATAATAAAGCCTGAATTTTGTACTTTTGAAGTAACAAGGCAAATTTGTGATAATAAACATATGCAGTTTGTGCAACGCAAATTAGTGTACAAATTTAGCTCCATTATCCTCACAAAGTGTGTTTACATTTTTTCACCATTCCTTTACAAAAGTGAGAAAATCCCATCATCCTGAGGTTTCAAAGTCATGAATTCTGGATGTTCAACCTAAGTAAATCTTGAAAAAGGCAAAAGCCATTAAAAGTCAACAAAAATACCCACCATTTTATCCTTCAACTTCAGAACAAGGTCGACTGTCTCTACTTCAGTGTGTTTTTGAACTCGTAACTGGAGATCCTGGACAAATTAAGTTCACATCATCATCCTCCACCACTTTGGACCACCAAAAAGACATTCAGTTTGAGCAAAACATCTGGTCTTTCTAACCTCATCACAAAGCGCCTCAAGATGCAAGGCCTCTAGTTTCTGAGTCATCTCTTTCCTGCGGTTCCTGAACCAGCCATCGAAGTTTGGTGACTTGAGGAACTGCCTGGAAGAGAGATCATGTGGAGAAACTCAAGGATTACTTTAAAACTGCACTTTAAATCTTTGCTGGATCCATTCAGGATGATTTCTTAATCATAAAGAAACCTAAAATAAACCGCTGCTTTTTAAATATTTGTTACAAAATTATATCAAACAGAACTAAGTGTGCGAGACAGAAAATAAAGTTTCACATCATTGTAAAAACACCAAATTATTCAACGGTTTATATCTAATTCCACTGACAGACAGAAGAGATCAGGTGTAAAGATGAATGCTGGAGTGAATGCACGAGCCAAGTTAATACACAGGTCTGAGAAGTTTCCTTTACTGTACTATACCTATAAAGGCCGATCCAATCTCCTTTGAGGCGTGAAGTGAGCTGTGGCCCAGCCTTTTCTAGTGTCTTCATAAACTCTTCCTGAACAAAGGGCTTCAGCTGTGGAGGACTCTGAAAATTGGCATAAGACCATCAGTGAGAAACAGAGCATGCCAAGGAAGGAACTGGAGGGTAAAGTGCAAGGTTAATTAAAGACCACTTAAAATAGATAAAAAATAAATAAATAAAACAACTTACTTTCCAAGGAGAGATGCTCTTCTGTAAAGGCATCAAGCTGGCCACATAGCGCTCCTAAAAAAAACAAAGACAATATATAATTCTCAGGGCTCGAAGTCTCCAACATCGATATTCAAATTTTTAGCTTGAGCTTTGAAAAAGCTTTTCCTGCATGTGCTGTGTTATAGACTGACAAGTAGCAAGAGCTCCCAGCTCAGCTAAAGAAAATCTGAATACAGCAGAAGCAGATACTACCTCGAAAACACGGCCAAGCCTAAAGGCAGATGTGTGGCAATAATTTGGGGTTTTGATGTGTGATTGAAACAAAGAGCTGGACAATACGAAAGTAATTTGCAAACTATGCTAAACTGTACATAACTACAATCAAAATACCACAAAACCTCAGTAATTATTTATCAAGGCATCACGCCGAGACGTTTTTAGTTAAGACAAATTTAGTCCAGTCAAAATATGCGGAAGAATTATCCTCAGATTCTCAATGTGCCAGAATATAGGTGTTGTGGAAAAACTATTCACGGTCAGTTCTCTTATAAATACAGGGGGTCCTCGAATTACATTGCAGCAACATAAACGCGCTAATGTCACAGTAAAACATTTAGGAAACGTTGCTCCAGATAGAAATGCTCTTTTGCTTCAACATTCACCACAGCAGTAGAGAGGCATTGGAGCGGTGACCTGTGGAAAAACCACACTGACGGTGCCTTAACACAGTACACTATTAACCCCCCATCTCACCCACCAATACACACAAACTCTTATTCAAAACTAACGGTCAATAAAAAAGACATCACCGCAAAAACAACACAGAGAAGCACAGCAAGGTCTTTCTCCCAGTCCCTGCATGCAGACTCTCTCTCTCTCTGGATGGTGAGCGTTGGTAGACCGCCATTTTCAAATCTTTCCACAGATTTTCAATGGGACTCAGGTCTGTGCTCTGACTGAGCCACAAAAGAACATTCAGCTTTTTTCTCCTTCAGCTTTTGTCACATTCTAACCTTCTTCAACTTTTTGGCAGTAAGTAGCAAGGAAGTCATGACAATGTTATGATGAGAATATCAAGGGGGTGATTGTTTTCTATACCCACTTTATTTGTCTGTTTTTGAAGCTGGTGCCGAGTGTTTACATGCCAAACGTGTTCATCATAATTTTTCACTATAATGAATTCTGTAATACTTCTTACCAAAGGAATGATGAAACTCTGCGTCAGTTCCAAGAAATATCGCCGCAGGATGGCATTTTGAGCTGCAGAGGGACGTTTCTGCTGAACTCCCTGAAGATGTAATAAAAACATATGAATTGAAGAACATTTCAGCTGATAAGAGTCATTACTGAACCAGTAAATTCAGGTTTCTGATAAAGCATGCTGACCTTCTGCAGTTGCTTTATTATTTCTTCGTCTTTGTTCAGGAACGGCTTATATGCACTATATACACCTGTTAAGGTCAAACAACGATTTGATCACATCAATAGCAGCAACCAATTCCAACCTCTCTTTATCCGTTAGAAGTAAACAGGCTGATTTTGTACCTGTGCCTTTAAACCTGATTAATGTAAATAATGTCTGTTCTGATTGGCTGCCCTGTATTGTGCCTCATTCAAAAGCAGTCTAAGCTAAAACATTCCTTATAACATCTGTCTTAAGCTGTTGTACATAAGTGCACTGAGAATAAGTCAATACCAAAACTTCACCCGATATGTCTGAGTGTGAATAAATTGTTTTATTTTGTGGGCCCTAGGTTTGTCTATGTTGCAACCAAATGTCTCACCTGGTTTGGAATCCAGAGTCTTCAGATTTTTTAATTTCTTCACTTTCATCTGTTTGGCCATTTCTCCTAGCAAAAAAAAAAACAAAAGAAAAAAAAACAAAAAAACAAAAAAAAACTTTACTTGACCAAATCTACCAATTTAAAAATAAATAAATAAAGGAATACAGCTAAAGTAATGGTTTATCACAAACATTGTTAACCATGAATGAAAGTGGAGGCCATGGGTCTTTCAAACACAAGTTTCTGACTGGTGCTGTAACATTTGGCGGTCAGGTCAGTAGTGAGAATATGTGTTTATTTGACTGTGATTCTCATGTGCTGAGTGGTCATCAACAACCAAAAAGTAAAATAGCTACCAGTCTTGTACAGTTTATCACTAAATAAAAAGTGATAATTAAATGGCAGTTAATCATTGAGTGACCAGCCTATATGTATATACTGTATATCACATCAACTCACTTTTGTTCATAAAAAGGCAGATGTTCACATTAATGGTCAGCTGTACTTTTTTCTGGTTATTTTACATCTTTGTACCATTATGTGTCAGCAGTCATCACTGTAAAATTAATGATTACTATTTTTAAAAATTACCTGTTTGTTTCATGTCTCCTATACGAATAATGTGAGGCCAGTGCTGAAGAGTTTTGGCAAAGAAAGGGTTTGTTACACCCAAAATCACAGATGGTCTGTAAAAAGAAAATTTACAATATTGTTAAACAAATATATAGAGTGAACATTAGTTCAAAATGTAAGTGGAGGAAAGAGGAAAGTTTTTACACATGTATGTACAAACAGTAACAGGGTAACTGCACAATAATAATAATAAAAAAAAAATAATACACATATTTGGCATTAATGGTATTAAAACTCCAGTTAATTTGTTCTGTTGTCAATGTGAACATCACTGATCAAATCCTGACCACAGGACCAATAAGGGCTGGATATTTTCTATCCTGAAGTAGCTCAATGCACACAGGACTTCTTTCGATCCAGTCTTTTGACAGCACGTATAGACATTTAGAATATATTTCAAAGATCTGCAGGATCTACTCTGAATAAAACACTGGCTGTTTCTGAAATTTAACAAAGTCTTTATGTTAGTGGTCTCCATGACAGAGCTGCTGCACACAAGCATAGTACTGCTATGTGCCAGCTGTAGTTGTGTGGAGCATGCTGCCACTAGACTGGCACAATGGAAATGTGCTCTCTGGAGTAATGAATCATGCTCCACTATCTGGTAGACAAATTGGGGTTTGGTGGATGCAGAATTCGATGAGAAAAAAAAGTTCCTTGCAAAATATGGGTTGATGGGTTTGGGGTAAAGACACTCCAGAGCCCTATTCTCAACCCAAGTGAACACAAAGTTACACTTTAGGTTAGTGATTAGATACAAACAATTGAAGTCAAATAATCCTTAAATATCCTTATTTTATTTTTAACATTGTCATTAAATGTACAAGTCATCAAAAGATAAAAAACCCAACTGCTTTGAAAGTCTGGAATGTTACTCATTACCATTGCAATCAACAGACTCATTGTAGTAAATAATGTCAGACTACATGAATAGTGGACATTGTACTGTAATTTCAGTCACAAGGCTTGGTCTGAATATGTCTGATTGTTTTAGACAAGTTCCATGAGTTAATTTTCATGGTAAAAATGCATTGTGGAGTTACAGTGCAATTCAATTCCATGTTGGCTTCTAATCATATTCTGCTCCAAGCACTGGAAAGTAGTAACACATTGCTGAAATGTTCAGACCTCATTTTAAAAAAGCAAGTGTGAGTACGGGCACATTGTACTCACGGAGCTTGCGTTCGGGTCGTGTACTCTTTGAATTCGCTGTCGTGGATGGTGAAGTAGGGCCGGAAGTCACTGCAGTACCGCAATGGAGCGATACAGCTGATAAGAAAAAATATAACAAAAATGGAAGAGAGAATTGAAATGCTGTGCATTATTCAATTTTAATATGTTATATTTGAATACATTGAAAAAAGATAAAATAGTCAAATCCTTATATATAGTGCCCTGTAACTACATGCTTGCATTGTCTACAACAGTGGTTCTTAACCTTGTTGGAGCTACCGAACCACAACAGTTTCATATGCTCATTCACCGAACCCCTCTTTAGTGAAACATAAATTAGAATTTTTTTTCAAATTCAAGACGATATGTTTTTTACTGGTGCACAAAATGAGCCGTGCATGAACATCACCTTGTTCAAAGAACAAAACCAACACAATTCTGCTGGTGCGAGACTAGAGTTGTAAATCCTGTGATACATATGAATCCATGTTGTACATATTCAACCGACCACTTTCTTCTTTTGCCCGACATAGTTATTATGGATTAAAATATACCGGCTCACCGAACCCCTAGGGTTCGATCGAACCCCAGTTAAGAACCATTGCTCTACAACTTTTACTGAGATGATGTCATTGCATTGGCCTAAGCGTCAATCATACTTCTGCAGGAGATTATACTGAATTCTAGTCATCTGGCTGTCCTGTCCAAACTGAACTCTAGTGTTACTTAAGAATAGTCAACTTTTAGACATCTGTTCTGCACTGCCATAATGTTCCTCATAATCTTGGTGTTTGGGACACTACAATATGTACAATATAACAGATCTGTCAATATAACATGAAACTGTACCGATAGAAATAAAATAGCTCAGAAAATTACATTTATAAAAGAATTGCTACATGCAAACCACATGCTCAGTCCCATTTGGATTTACTCAAATGGAAAAAAAGAGCATCACATACACAGTGCCTCGCCAAAGTATTCCCTGCCCCTTTGGCTTTTTACCTATTGTGTTACATTCTAACCTGTAATTTACATGTTTCTTATGTTATGTGATAGATCTGCACAAAATAGTCAAAGTTGGTGAAGTGAAATGAGAAAAATATCCATAATAAATAAATAAAACACTGAAAACAGGCATGTGCATATGTATTCACCCCCTTTGCCATTAATTAATTATCAATAAATTATTAATTATTAATTATTAACCCTTATAGTCCCACAAGTGGGAAATTTATTCTCTGCATTTAACCCATCACACGTGGACACGTGGAGCAGTGGGCTGCCGTCAACAGAGGCGCCCGGGGAGCAGTGAAGGTGGACGGTACTTTTGCTCAAGGGTACCTCAGTGGTGTCTGGGCTGGGACTTGAACCGGCGACCTTTGGATCCCAGGGGCAATGTCTTAACCACTAGGCCACCACTGCCCCATGAAGCCACTAGAAAGTCCCCAGAGGCTGCAATACCACTAAGAAAGAGGCATCACACCATAAAGACTAACGAAAGAAGTCAGGGACAAAGTTGTTTAGAAGCAAAAGGGTTTGGTTATAAAAAAAATATTAAAATTTTTGATGATCCCCAAAAGCATCATCAAATCCACAATCTTCTAATGGAAAATGCAAACTCTCAAACAATCCATTTTAATTCCAGGTTATAAGGCAACAAGATATGAAAAATGCCAAAGGGGGTGAAAACTTTTGCAAGGCATTGTACAGTCAGACATTTATGTCTTGATTTAAAAAGTGATTATAAATACAAAAAAACCAAACACTTCTGCATATTTTAACATACTATTACAGTTTGTAAAATTTATTTGGGAAAAATTTAATATGAAAATCGGCACATTTAGCTGAAAAATTTCATATTTAAGCAGGAACTCTATATGTGATGTGATAGATAATTTTCATTTTGAAAATAAACTACATTTTATAGGAGTGAATACAACAGTACAAAATAAATCAGAAAACCAACTTAATCTGAAATGATTGACAATATTTAAGGAAAAGATTATCTACAAAAACAAACAAACAAACAAAACAAAACAAAACAAAACAAACAAACAAAAAAATCACTGGGCATGGTTGAGTAAAAATCTGTGATTACAACTGTCAGTGTGTATTACTTGCCAACTTCATTAGTGCTGTAGCTCTAGTTAAATCACTGAAGAAAACTTGGGACATGAAAAATGAGACCAAGTGAGCTACACTGACCATGTGAGCTTTTCGAGACGTAGGCTTCGACTCACCTGACCAATGCAAGTACAGTGTCTGAAGACTCTGCTGGTGAGGGTGCCATGACAACCAGTGCTTCACCCAGCAACACAAGCTCCCACAACATCTGAATGTGAAAGAACACTGGGTAGAAACACCTACAGCAAAGGAAAAACAACACTGAGGATTATTTTGGCAACCAAAAGAGTTCCTGCATCCTCATGATGCTTACAGTTGGTGTTTCCTCAAAAACAAGCCAACCAATACGACTGACCAGTGCAGTTTAAGCCTGAAAGCTTTTTAGTATATCCAGGGCTTGGGGACTGTTAAGCCTGTCTGCTCCATGCGGAGAATACTGATGATGCTAAGAATACTGATGGCTCCCATTAAGAGTTTGGTTCTTCAGCTGGGCTGAAGGCAGCAGGGAAGACACAGATGGAGAAAGGCCACCGGGGAAGAGACATCTCCCTGCACGGTTTCTCCTCTCGATGGATGGCTTCTGTCCTAAACTAGTCATTTCATAAATATGGAAATACACACAAACATTTTAGGCATATGGTCAATGATGAATTGCCTAGTTATTACCATAGGTGAAACTGTAGATGAAACGGATGAAAAATGTATAAGATCATATAACAATATACATACACAGTAGTTTATATATTTTCAGGCTTGATTTTCAATTCTGGTCAAGATCAGATACAATTATCATTAAAAAAATGCCCTGACCTTACAGAGTTGTCTATATAAACAGTATACCATAACCCAAAGTACCATCACGAACAATCCCCGAGTGCAACTGTAGAGTGTATAGTGCAAGAACCTCTCGTCTTTAATAACCAGCTCACAACACATCAATGACTTACAAACTCTTGAAGCTTTTAACTGCATTACTGTTGCTTTTTTTCTAATGCTCTAATTCTGCTCTTATTCTGCGGTCACATTTATTTCTTATTTGTAATTCCTGTTTTTTGTATTTTCGTTCTGTTTTCTTTAAATCTGTAAAACAAATTATATTAAATGTTGTATATTGTAAAGCGCTTTGAGCTGCATCCCGATGTATGAAAAGTGCTCTATAAATAAAGCTTATTATTATATTAACTTGAGTTCTTGCTGCAGAAAGACACTCAACACTGAAACAATGGCTTTAAACCGTTGTGTAGGTGCCTAAGACATTGAATGCATGTAATAAGCAATGGGCAATATGATCATAATTCATTTTAACATTCCTATAATGATGAATTCTGTCATAATTAGCTTTTCAAAGTATATACCAAAAGCACTTGAAAAATGATCTTATTTGTACTAAACTGACATGGAACTCCCAAGGAACGCTTAAGTTTGTGTTCAAAAACAAAGAGTGTGGAACTGTTTCTATACCTGGTAGTGAGAATAAAAAAGTAATTGCACACATACCCGACCCCTTTCCTTCACAATCACAGTCTCATGGCCAATTCCAACCATTAGCAGTATCACACAATATCATAAACACTGGGATGGTGAAGAACAGCATGTTGATGGCAGCGGGTCGAAAAAGAAGAGTTGCTAAAGGCTCTTGGTGGAGAACACATTTCCAATTCTGTTATGTACGCTATAAAATGTCTGCACTGACTCACACAAAGCTGAGAGGGACAGGATCCTTTAGAACAACCAATCAAAATGTCAGCAAACACTCAGTTTGATGTTGAGCCACCCAAGAAGTGTTTCTGTATATCGTTGCTCATTCTAGAGCCAAAGCAACCAGCTACAAGCCGTGTATAAACACCACAGTCATGGAAAAAGCAATGTGGCAGCTTTCCAGGAGAGGAAAAACTTGTACATTCCAGTTTCTACCAGCAGAGGGTAGTGCAAGCTATTTTGGTGCAGATTGTCTGGTCTACTAAAGGCGAGTAAGAACATGATTGCAAGTGAAAGTATGAAGCATAAAACAAGATTTTACCTGAAGAGGTCCACTTCATGGATTGTAGGGAGTACAATGGAAACAAGACTGTCACTCTGCAATGAACAACAGCGAATGGTTAGATAATTAAAGCTGTAACTCAAAGATCTAGCTCTAGATCACAGTCTGCGGCAGTGCAAAAACTCTTCTTACCGGAGTAGACTGCACAATATGAGAGGTTCCTGGCTTGTCATAACATGTAGGAATACGTAGCTGAGAAAAACAGATGGTACAGTTAATGAACTCATGTGTAGCAGCAAGAGGCTATAAATTAATAAAAAGAACTATGAAGAAAACACAATCTATAGTGGTGAATGTGCTTGCAACCGTCAATACTGTATAATAACGTATTTTCCTTTATTTGGTCATGGTCGTCAGTTGCTCCATTGTCTCCGTTTTTGTTGGTATAATTTTTCACAATGAGCCAAAAAAAATTACCTTCATGATTACACCCATGATGGGGAGTGTTAGTGTCTTCCCTGGACATGGTGTCGGCCATCGGTCGATATCATTGCAAGCTGTTAGCCAAAAAACAAACTTCAATTAGCATTAGAATAAATCAATGTGTCAATTAAAACTACTAAATCCTGCATTTAAACCAGTAGATTCTTGTTGTGCACTGATTTTGAGAGACCATTCAGTGGACAATGAGAATGTCACTGAGAGTTACTGGAAGTCTAGTTGTGTAGCTAAGCTTTATTAATTTGCTCACCATCGTCTCATATTCACTGTACTCACCAGCTTCCAAACAGGGCTCCTGTTTCTCAAAATATTCTGGGGCAATTAGCTTCAAAAGTGAGTGGAAGAAGGTGACGTAAGGTAGCTTGCTGATGAGAACCAGAGACTGTAGCCAACACAAAGACACAAACACAAAAACATTTTATAAAAAGAGACAAATACTAATGTTGTTGTTATTATTATTATTATTATTATTATTAAGTATACATTATCATCATCATTATTATTACTTTCAAAATGATCATTCTACCTTTATTTTTCATTATAAGTTATATTTTTCTTAACTGTGTTTTAGCACTTCACCTGTTTTATTTGCTTTTATAATTTAAAACCCCAATTTAAGGAATTAATTGGTTTAATTACAGTCAAACCTCGTTAGCTCACCCCTATTAGTCCGGGCTAAAAATTTGGCGAGGTGAGGTTTGAGAGCTATTATAACTGGGTTAACTACATGGAAGGAAATCTGTCCTGCAGCCTTTCATGGCGAGATGGGCGAGCGAACAGGGTTTGACTGTACTACTTATTAACGCATAATATTTTTTGTTCTTTTTAAAAAAAAATAAGTTCTTATAGAATAATCACTTATCAATCTTGTTCTAATACTCTGCTACAGTGTAAATAAGGGTTATCTTCAATGCGCTCCAATTTTACAGTAAGGTTGATTGAGTGATCAACAGAACATAGTACAAGCAATAGCTATAGAAGATCAACTATTAGTCCAAAGTGTCACTAGGTGTGTTAGACCAAAAGTTTTATTTGCTCGTCTCAAGCCCAGCCTTGTTATAGTTAACGTGAATTCCACTGCTTGTGGTTTATCTTATTTGCTGATCTCAGCCTGAAGGTTACATAACAACCACTTACATTACAGCAGAGACCTCATAGTAGGAAAACTAATTACTATTGTATCATACGAGTGACTCATACAATAGAAATCTTCCAGGATAAATAGAAAGGCCCTGTGCTCCGTCTGCCCTCAGTGTTTCTATTTTCAGGGCGTAAATAAACTTGACTGGCAATGAGCTAGAATTGCAGTCCTACTCCAAGTCATCTTAATGTGTAGAAAGTTGACGCTGATGAAATGCAGCGACGTGGCACTTCCATGCAATGTCGAGACTTGCTCTACACTGCACTTGGGTGGATCTTGGCTTCAGGCGGATCCTCAAGGTTTCTCAAGGCTGTGAGAACTGTAAAACTGAACGTGATGAGATCAGTAGCCCTTTCTCAGTAGTTTTATTGCAGTTTGGCTGCAACTACACAGTTAGTACATTTGGAATGTTACATTTGCTCAATACAAACTGCTGGAATTTTTAGGTGGTTTCTTTAACTCACCTTCTGAAAGTAGCCCCTCTTCAGAGATTTATCTCGAACCTGTCTGAAGTAGACGTAACCATAGAAATGACCCTGGTCTTTCTAAAAGCCAAAGGAAAGAGGGAACCAAAAACATTTCTGTGAAATCATCTACAGGATAGTTCCTGTACTTAACTCATTTAAGTGTATTCTTGTACAGTTAGGATTATGGAGGGCATATTCACTTTTACTACGATTCCTTTAAGCACATATTCTATAGACAGTGGGTATTCATTGGTCCTGGAGGTAACGATCTGCTTAAACACACCTGACTCAAGCTGATTGCCAAGTTCAGTGGCTGTGTTAGAGAATCAAAACTGAGTTGGACAGTGGCCCTCCAGGACCAGCTGGAAAGCTCTGCTGTTTACTACAAAAACATAACTCAAAAATGTAATAACTCTGTAATAAACACAGCGTGGTTTAAAAAGCTTTAAAAGGGCCTGTGTGCACTTGTGTGTTTCGAAGAAGCATCTTTGCTTCATCAACTCCCTAACCTTGAGACAGACTGGCGCATCTCTGTCAAAGTGGTCCAGAAAACATCCGAGCGATGACTTCCTGCTCGCCGCTTGCCGGAAACGGAAGCAGAACTGTGTGTCTCCCAGGCAGCCTGAGCACAGGAAAGGGAAACGGGAAACACATGGAGTCATTGGTCACAAACATCTGTGGAATGTCACAGACACAGTGGAAGGGTTTTCCCTTTTTACACATAAGCCCATCAACAAGCTTGGTTACTTGTACTTACTTGCGGAGGATGGCAGCCACAACCAAGATTATCTTGTAATGGCCATAATATTTATAGCATACACACATGGAGGTTTGATAAACATAATACTTGTACATTGGCTTGCACTCATACATGAAAGACATTAAGGTTGTAATGGCAGATCAAGAGCAACACAAATCACGTGCTTAGATTTAAAAAAGAACTATGTTAAAATTAAAAACTAAATGTGTTAAAATACATTGCATGTGAGATATCAGCTATTAGCACAATCCAAAAACATGGATTAAATACCCACAGTTCAACTGCTCAGGCCTAATCAGGACCACATGATTTGCAATTGTATAGCCTAGGCAATGTAAACAGCCTTATAACAGCAGGGTTAGAATTAAGCCTAGGAGAATTAATATATAAAGTACGGCACTATACTGTAATACCACTGTATGTGTTACAAATCTTGACATACATATCAGCTCATGGAAGGCTATTTATAAATATATATAAACAAAAAACAAACAAAAAACTATTATTATTATTATTAATAATAATAATAATAATAATAATAATAATAATAATAATAATAATAATATAAAATAATAATAATAATAATAGCCAATAACAATAATAATAATAGCCAATTTATATTTCTCTCTAATGCAAGTCCAGGCAAGCTCCCTATTTCAGCAAGTAATACAAAAATTATTCCAATGTGCATCACATCAACATAAGTTACATAATTTTACAGTACCCCACTAGTTCAATAGTCACTTATAAAGAAATACACAATGTAGTCCAGATTCCTGCATTTTTTGTGTGTTTCTGACATATAAAATAAAATATTGGAAATTTGGATTGACCTGCAAACCCACATCTACACTCTTTTTAAATTCAGAAGTCATGAAGACCATCTTAACTAAGACTCCTGCCCATTCAAGCATTGCAGACAGAGCAGCACGTGAGAAAACCTTTCTAACAAAATTCATACTTTTAAACAAATACATCCCAAGACCATTATTAGGCAATGTATGGTAACTGCTGCTCAAGTTAGCTTAGCTGTTGATGGCCCTCATGGGTCTTAATCTGAGAAGATTAATGAACATTTATTAGAATGACAGTTTAATGAGGCATCTTGCAAAACGAAGTCAGCATGCCAGTCTTTCAGGTGAATGGTCGGATTTGATGTGTTAGCAACCTCACTTGTGACGCTCCTCACCACTACTGAGGAAGTCTAGCAAAAGCTCCTTATTGTGATAAATGAGTTTTCAACCTTCCAGAAAGTTCAGAATCGATATGTATTGATATTTCTGACAACACTAATAAGGAGCAGAAATGTAATGAAGTCCAATGAAACAGATAGAAAAATGCCAGTATCTTCAATTTGGGTTAAAAGTTGAGTGGAGAGCAAACCTGCAGTGCTCAACCACTCCTACATTCCAGCACCATGAAGCATCTCAGAGTAGGAGTACTGATCTGAGGTCTGATTTGTAGCCAACACCAACAAAGGCAATGTGGTCCTATATCAGCTTTTATCATTCAAGGAATCTGTATGACTACAGATGTGGGATTTGATTTTGCTAGAGACTTCAGAGAAAAGTTCTTAAACAAGGTGAATGTATTTTCCTGTTCTGACTGTAGGTTGTTCCACTCGTGTAGATTCTGTCTGTATTCTGTTCTATTCAGAGACGTTAACTGGTGTGAAGGCAAACAGAGTGGGACAGCAGTGTGTGTACATGTGTGCGTGTGTGTCAGGAGAGGGATTAGTGGGTCAGTCTTCAGGGCGTGACGGATGGATTACCTCATCGTCGTGGTTAACTTTTTCCACAACATCCAGGGGGTCTATAAAAAGCAGCATTTACACAACGCTCCAAGTCTAATCCCATTGGACGCAGCTGAGAAAGGGAAAGGAGCTTCCTACCCAAGAACCATCAGTAGTTATGTCTCTTCAGAAGTTATCTACAGTATAAACAATCCTCATCCCTGGCTATGGCAACCATGTATTGCAGAGCTTGTAATGAGAAGGCCCAAGTGGGTTCTTTTTTGAGAGTGTGACATTTCAGCTGAGAAGAAATGCTCTCGACTGTAAAATTGAAAAGAAAAAAAATAGTGTGAACATTTCTGAAGAAAAAAAAACATTGAAAACTGACCCCCCCACCCATAAACCCATACTTTTATAGAAACTGTGGCTAAGCATAAAAGCCCAACACTGCCCTAATGAGAAATTGCTCTGTGTAACCCTTTCCCCCCAAAATACATCTAGATTATTCTAATATTTCAATTAATATTTACATTGCTCAAAAAATACTTTGTTCTTTACATATGCTGACAATAAAATAACACATAAATGATCAATGGAAATCAAATTCATCAACCCATGGAGGTCTGGATTTGGAGTGACACTCAAAATTAAAGTGGAAAAACACACCACAGGCTGATCCAACTTTGATGTAATGTCCTTAAAACGAGTAAAAATGAGGCTCAGTTGTGTGTGTGGTCTCCACATGTCTGTATGACCTCAAAAGTGTGATTGTCTTGGTTACATTGTGTGTTCCCTTTATTTTTTTGAGCAGTGTATTTTGTAAGCGTATGAAATGTCACACTGTAGAAATGATAGTGATGTGGATGTGAGATCAGGTAACGTTACAAATGTAGCAAATCCTGTTGTCATATCAAGCCTGCTTGGGTTCTATTAATTACTATTAATATAGTGCAGCTGGAGGGTGCACCATTTTAATAGGCCAATGTACGGGATTCCTCTTGCATTTACTTTCTTAAGATGATACTTGTGTAAATAGTATATACCAAAACCAACTGAATATCTGTTTCAAATGACCAATTTCCAACTTCCCTTAATTTCTTAGAACAGACTGTTCTTGTTGCTGTGCCTTTAAGACTGATATATGCAAATGTCCTCTGTTCTGACTGGGTGCCCTGTATAATGCCTCATTCAAAAGCAGGTTGATAAGCATTTATGATGGCTTGAGCATAAATGGAAAGGCTTAACCTGCTACAGGCTGAACTTTATGTTAATAGGTAAACTCACTTATACATTTATTCATTTGGATGACGCTTTTGTCCAAACTAACTTCCTTTTAGGTTTAAATACAGACGGCAAGTGCTACAACATGAAACGCAAGTGACATTACTATCTGAGAGTACTAGAAAGAGTCCAACACATTCCTCCTATACTAAATGCTACAAAGAAGTCCTATACATTAAATACAGACATTAATTTCTGGGAACATTCTCTAGGCATGATGTAGAGATAGATTGTTTATATCCGATGGGCTTAGATGCTGAAGTGGGTGCAGAGCAGTTGAGTGTTGAGATGCTTCTTGAATGTAGAGAGTTTAATAACAGGTCACTGCATTAGTACCCTATAGAAATAAATATGGCTTAAAAATGCTAAACCAGACAGATCCAGGCTACAGTTCTACATATTATTCATGTTTATGCGATGGCCTAGTCATCTGCAAATACATACACGAAAATGATCAACATCTGCTCATGATTCCCATTTAACAGCAGCTAAACCAATAGGTCGCAGCTGGTGCACAGTTGAAAAATCTGGCAATAGTGAATCTTTTCCTTATATTTACCTATAGCTGTTATAATTCAGTGCAGTACATGTTCTCTTATATGTGGGGTAGAGAAGGTTATCTGAAGATATAGGATGAAGCAATAATTTGGTTCTTGCATTGGATTATGAGCTTATTGCAACCCAAATATTATTATTAATAAAAAACAGAACAGAATTACAAAAAAGCAAGCCTAAACAAGGTTTACTATGGCTTCTAAATTGGCTTCTTAATTAAATGAAATTCTGATGCTTTGTTGGGTACAGGATTTATAAATTCTCTCGCAGCTTCTGTGCTTTCTGGAAAGAAAAACACAACTTGTGCGCATGGCCCAAAAATCAGACATCACCGCCTGAGTCAGACTTATTACACATCTTGAACCCATAAGACAGACCAGCTCACTTTTGGCTGCCCCCTCCACTCTCTGCTCAGACTCTCTCTCTGCATTGACATGGGAAGCAAACGGAGGGTAATGTGTCACAGCAGCACAGAGGCGCAACTCCTTCAGACCTGATGGTGGCAAGAACTCAGTTGCCATGGCAACCTGCATGCCTTTCCATCGACATAAGCCTGCTGCCTCACCCACGGCGTGCTAGCAGCAGAGCTAACATACGCTAGCTCTTCCATATGTCCATTTCAGGCCCACAAGGTCCGACGTCCCTCACTGACCGCAAAAACCGAGGAAATGCCAGTTAGATCCAGAAAAGCACTTTGGCTTAGGGGACAGAAAAGTAATTATAATTATCATAATTTATATCATAATTTGCATAATTATACATCACTCTTGTACTTTGCTTCTTGCTGAGCTAAATTTGTAACATTCATACATTCTAATCAATTCCTGGTCATGATACAGCCTAGTTGGTGGTCCAGGACAGCACAATTGGCATTGCCCCCTCTGGGTGGGTTGGAGGGCCCTCCCTCTCCCCCATCACTCACCTGATAACAGCTAGCTGGGGCTTCTGTTAGTTAAGGTAACAGACTTGTCAGTTAGCATTCTTCTACAAGCGTGTTACACTTTCCAATGAGTTAGACTAGCGAGTGAGTGGAACACTGAGAATCTTAAATAATGTTTTCATAATATGGTATATCAAACGTTTATTCAAAAACAAAGAAAAAAATGGTTTCCCAACACATGAGCTTATTACACAATAAAAAATACTAATTAATAAATCAAATCTTAAACCATGTCTGGGCATACTATCCGAGTTCTCTATAGAAGGAAAACAAGCTGACAAATGGCCTGTTTTAAGTGTCCATCTCTTGTTCTAGAGGTATTTAGTTCAACACAGTGGTGTTTTTTTTTCTTTCACACTATACCTCCTTACTAACTACTAAAGGCATTATTAAACACAATATTCTTATACAGTGTGTGACACATACACACTGTACAGACAAACCATCAAGTTCCACCAATTGTGTGCATGTGTGTGTGTATGTATATATGTGTGTGTGTGTGAGATATTATATATAAGTGATTAGTGATTTGTGATTCATGATTTCCGATCATTGTGAATACACCACTGCACACAGTGTACCAGAACAAAATTTATCCTCTTATATTATTATATATTTATATATATTAGTCCTATACCGTATTTCCACAACAGGCCGCTCCACATTATAGGCCGCAGCATTCTAAAAGCTGCACAAAACAATCATTTATGTTTTATAACTCTAAGATAAGCATCACCATGTTATTAGCTGCAGCTGAAGTATCTGAAGTAAAAGCATCTAAATTGGCAACTCTATACCCAAGTTGAGCATGAACAGTTAAATTGATAATATTGTGAACTTACTATATCGTGCTGCAAAGCAAGAACTACACTGAATTGAAGCCCCAGGTTGCTTTACATTTAGACATTAATGGCTGTGTTATTTTGAGGGGACAGCAAATTTACACCATTAATCAAGCAGTACACGGACTGCTTTAGATTATATCAAGGTGTCATATAGTGTAGTCCCATAAAAAGATATAAAATATAAATTATAGACAAAATGTGAGGCGTGTACTCACTTTTGTGAGATACTGTAGAATACCAAGAGACTATGTTCTGTAAACCCCTACTTCTATGTTCAGGTGTGTTTAAGCACACCAGGGCGGGACAGGGTCATCGTGGAGGTTTTGCAATCTCATATTGTGTTTCATATATCTTTACTTGCTTCTTCTGCTTTACATTTCAAATAAATAAAATAATAATAATAACCTGGCCTTACAGCTAAATGTTTTCTTGTCTCCTTACATCAGGAATGACTTCCTTATATCAAATTCAAAATGGTAAGTGTAACACCAATGATGGTTCCCAAGAACTCTCCATTATCATGTTTCAGTAAGATGAGAGGATACTCAATATGACACAGACGAGGCTGGGGAGCACAGTGCATGCACTACAAGGCCAGGTGTACAGTTCCAACTACAGATAGGAACACCTTTCATTAATAAGGCTAGGATCAATACTACACTACCCACTATACAAATACACTACTGCTGACAGTCAGTATATTTAACCAATAATAGCTGCTCATCACCCATAACTGCAAACTCCACTTGTTTAAGTGCCAACATCCTACAGTATGGCTGATCAACATAGCTGTACACATTTTTGTCCTCTAAGGCAAATGTAGCCAAGAGCCCAAAATAGCATTGTAGTTAGAAGTTAATGGACCCGAAGGCACAAAATCCAATGACAATGAGTCAGAAGCAGTTTGAATGCAGTGGTTTTTCATGTGACTCAAAGAAAGCACTTCACCTTCACCCTCCCAGTGTTGAAAGCATTGTCTGATTGGGGGAATTAAATGTATTTAAATTAATTTTTCAAAAATGGTGCATTTTCATACCTTTTAATACCGTTTTAAACAGAGAAATAAAAATCAGTGAATAATTTTTTTTCTTAGTTTATACAGTTTTTCCTGAGCGTGTATAATATTGTTGTATTTAAATGTTACAGGCAAAAGCTAATTTAATACAACACATCTCGTTTCAGGTAACTGTGTCCCACTACAGTGCACTGATGAAATGTGAAATATTCACACAATGTGGTGTTTCCAAATGCAAATCATGTAAAGGAGCAGAAATTGTGTTATGACACTGATATATTATATTACTAATCTAAAATCTAAAATCTAAAAGCCCCAAGTTACATCCAGGTTTTCTTTCAAAGTTGGTTAATTTTATGGGCACACATATACAGTATTTACACAGCATATTCCAGGACGAGCTTTATGTTAGACACTAAATGGCTGGTGTTTTCCCCCATCCAAACTGTACAGTACTAACATAAGGCACTGCTTACATAGCAAGCTGTCAATCACAGGAAGGGGCAAATCCATATGGGAATTGTGGGGTGATGCAGATTTATTTTTTATTTAGCCATGTGCTGATGTTCATGCTGAAGAAATGCGTAGAAATGTAAAATACAGACATTTTAAAACAATACTGTATTTCCCCAATGATATGCTGCGGCTTATACATTGATTTTACTAACCTGCTATTGGGCGCTGCTTGCTTAAATGGAAATTCACTACAACACATTCACTAAAAGTTTAATTTGGTCCACAAAAAGACGACACTGTCATATGATTAGTTAAATTTAAATGTACTGTTCACTGCAACAATGAACAGTTTGAAATGCAATGCAAAGTAATAATAGATCAGTGAAGGCTAAGTATAAAACACAGAACATGTAAAGCGCCATTGCTTATGTTACCTTTCCTGTGCTCGCTCTGCGACCGTGCTCGGAGGTTTGCTAACTCACCTTCAGGGCTAAGTGGCAGCGTCACTCAGGGTAACGCCCCAACTTTGAATGCACTTCTGAAACAGCCAGCGCAGACTGACTCGGAGGTAGAGTTCCATTTTGGGATTCGTGAATTAATTTATTTCTGTTTTCTCTCAGCACAGAGCAGAATTCCTGTTCCCCGTTCCCGTTTGCAAGCTGCTCCAATGTGTGCTGCAAACCCGTGCTCTCTCGCCAACAGGCTAAAAATTTCTACTTAAAACAACGCTCTTTCCACCCAGTTTCCACACTACCTACACGTTCTCCGCTCCACACAACACACAGTCCATAATGCATTGCTCCCCATGTCCCACAACAGTCCCTTGGAAAACAGAAACAAAACGGCTCTGCACTGGTCCACACAGTGATATCAATCACCCGTTAACATGTAAATTCTTCAATTAAAAATTAGCAAAACCCTGAAATGCAAAAATTATTAGGTTTACCTTTCTTCAGATCTTCTTCACGTGTTCGTTCGATATTACAGACGTTCCGATAAGTTAAATTCTGCAGTGTAGTTCTTGCATTACGGCATGAAATGGGCAAGTACCAAAAGTTAGTAATTTAATTGTTTAAGCTCAACTACGGTAGAATGTCACTACCGGTATAGAGCTACAAAGGTCTCTAGGGGCGAGTCAATATTTTATATCTGTTTATTGGACTACACTATATGATGTAAATTAGTCAGTGTACTGCTTGTATAATGGTGTAAATTTGCTGTCCCCTCAAAATAACTCAACACAGCCATTAATGTCTAAATTTAAAGCAACCTGGAGCTTAAATTCAGTGTAGTTCCTGCGTTGCAGCACAATATGGCAAGTTGAAAATGTTATCAATTTAATTGTTCATGGTCAACTATGGTACAAGATCACTATCAGTATAGACTTGCCAAATTAGATGCTTTTAATTCAGATCAGTCAATTCAGAAACGCTGTGGTTAATAAAATGGGGCATCTTATTGTAGATTAAATATACATAAATAAGCATTTTCTGCAGCTTATAGAATGGGGCAGCCTATAAAGTGGGGTGGTCTATCGTTGGGGAAATACGGTATTCCAGCAGTACATTAACATTCTGCTCTTGTAGAGAACAATAAATAGGTCAGCATTTGGCAGAAGCCATATTTTCATGCAAATATCTGCAATGTTGATGTCATCCTGATATCACTGTACATACCGAACCACATGCTTGATGTAGCTCCAGCCACCCAAACACCTTTAAGAAAAAATAGGTCCCCTTTGATCTCTGTGTTTGAGTCAGAAAACTTAAGGACTAGTTTACATATATGTTTAATAAGATGTTTTAACTGTTGGTATTTTAATCTTGATTTTTTCCATTTGAATTTTTATACACTGAATCTAACCATCAAAAACATCAACAATTTTACTCCTTCATGGGACTTTAGGTCAGTTTGAGACAGCTCAGGCAGATTCTCTTTAAATATATTAAGTTTAAATCCCTATTTAACAAACACGATCAATAGAACAAATATGAGATGCCTTCATTTAATCACAGCTAATTAATTATGAACCACTTGTCCCTTCACTTCATCATTCATTATAAATAATAGAACTGGGGTGAGAGACAAAATGCACAGATCATGCTACGTCAATATCCCAGCATCAGTGACTTTCATTAAAGTTAAACAGAAAAACATGCCACAGCCTGAAAATATTGAACCATATCCAGGAAAGCAAGTACTCATACACAAGACTGGAATCTAAACATGGTGAACAGGTCACTGGACTTTGACGCTCTTATCTCATCTATGGTGATGTTCAAGGTTTAAGGTTCTATTACGAAATACTAATGCTAAATATTCTGCTATTATCTGTATAATAAGCAGGAGCAGATGGTATACACCAATCAGCCAGACAATTACAAGCACCTGCTTCACGTTGTATAGGTCCCCTAATCAGCCAAAACAGCCCATCACACACAACCTGCCATTCTGGAAATGCCTAGCCATCACAGTTCAACTTCAAGAACTGACTGTTCAGTTGCTGACACTTTATCTGAGTGGTTTTTATTATAATAGATGACTGATGTGCACTAGGGCTTGGTATTGTCAACAACTCATGACACATATGCATCACAATACATTTTGAATCATCCCTAAAAACACCAAAAGTATTCCAAACAGTTGAACTGTCCTTTGTTATTCAGTGCAACACTGAAAAGTCAGGCCCACAATAAGAAATCTTACTTAAGAAATGTAAATACAGTATTTAATATCCAAACTCGAAATTACTGTATATCAGTTGTTCAGACGGCCCTGCATTTAATATAGACGGGTTATTATTCTCCTCCCAGACGGAAATGTGATGGATATTTACGGCCACAAAATGTCATGCAACTTCCTCGCATTAATATTGACAGACGATAAAACATCACGACTAAAATCATCCCTCTGTCTGATCCGTGGTGACACTTGTCTGTGATTGGCTGTTATTGTGGGAGTGGTTTAGCACCGAATGCAGCTTTAAGTTTAAACAGAGCAGCTGAATATCAGTCAATCAACACTCAGATATCACGACAGAAATTAGTAATTATACAAGTTACACTCATAACGTACCATAAGGTTTGTTTGAAGCTGTTTCACACCTTAATAAATTCTGTTAAAACACAGAGGTAGAAAGTGAAAGCTCGCAGACGTGTGCCCATGAAAGTTGGGGGGGAGGGGACTACTATTGGACACCGGCGTCTTTTAGTTGCGACATCTCTTCAAACCTACCGTTTATTGGAAATTGCGGTCAATAAGAGACGTGATATTATTAGAATATATACAGTACACTATTTTATGGCTTGCATTTGCGATGTAAAGTTTGGAAGTAGTTAGTGAGCGGAGCACACGAATACATGAGGTGTCCCCTACCCATTTCCTCCCTCTTCATTGCCGGCATCTCGTATGTTTACTTCCTGGTTCCTGGCTCCGTTTTTCGCTCTGCCCTACGTCTCGCCTCTCAACCTGGATTGCATTCTCTGTAGGTATTTACCTGTTCTCTTCAAGTCTCCTATCAGATTAGATGCTATTCCGCTCTTCACCCTAACTCCAGTTATACTTGCCGCCAGCTATGGACTTCAAATCCCATGAGGAAACATTCGTCTCGTCCAACAGACTCACTCCACTCTGTCAACGAACTACAATACCCATCAGGCCATTCTCCTTGCCTCCAGTGACCTCAGTCCTGCTCCAAGTCACTCTCCACTCTGCTTACAAACTGTTTCACTTAATAACTGTTGTGTGTGTGCCCCACGTGTTTATTTTTATTTACATATTTACCACAGAAGTAAAGGTCAGGAATTGTTCACTTCATTGCTGTACTGAATGTGCTCCATGTAAGTTACGTAGTTGCTTATGTAAGTGGGCTTTTCCGACTTGCGATGAAAATTTGGTTACTTCAGAGATCAGTTCCTCTGAATGCGACGTAAACCTGATTTTCACTGCAAGTCGGAAAAATCAGGTAAAAGCCCCCCCCCCCCCCCCAAAACTGTCAATACACCATTGGACAGCTTGCCAAAAAAGTCCTTAAACTGCCAACATCAATACAGTATCAATGCGTTAGTTCTAAAGTCTGACTGGCTGGGGTATGCTTAAGGTTAGTGTAAAATACTACACATACAAAAATAATTGTGAACTTTGTCTGCAGTGTCATGCCACCAAACTGCCAGATATGAATATATTTCATGCATAAAAGTTATTTAAAAGAACCAAGTTTCCTTAACAGCAATCATGCTCGTTCTGTTAACACCGTTATGTGATTGCCAGTATTTGTTTGCATCAACCTAGAGATAGTGTATGCTGATATTTGGAGCTTATAACTCAGCCTTCAGTAATGATTCAAAGTCAAACCTTATGTCCTGTAGATGTAGTTAACATATACTGTGATTGTGTGTTAGCTTACAATAGCCCATGTCAGTCAGTCAGTCACGGTTCATAAGGGTATTATTAGAGTAATTTTACTAAACAAATACTTAACATTATTAATTCATAAGTAAATGAGTATATTATTGATTGTGGCACAGCACAATCTTTTAAGTGAAAAAAACTGTGCAAAAGTTTCTATGATGCACTGGTCATTCAGCCCAGACTTATCCAAATAAACACTCACTGCAATTACTTGTTGACTGATTCACTGATGTGCTGCTGTAAATAACATTCAGTAAAGCTGACTACACAAAGAAATGCTTAATAGAGATGTTTTGTGTTACATGCCAGAACTGCAGGAAAATCAGTAGCTTAAACGCAAACAACCAACTACATTTTAATGCACAAATACAGCTAACAGCAGAAAAGCTAGTGGCCATGAAAGTGATGATCTAAAAAATCTTCATTAACCTTCCATTCGTCCACAAATAAGCTCCTAATTTAAGAAACTACTCTTGCAATAAATCACTCATTTTGTGTCCAATTAACCATTTTCTCTAATGCCATTATTATATATGAATAGTCTACTGTCTAAAGTTATGAAGCAAATGCGTGAGAGTGAAGATCACATTACGAACATCCCTTGTGGCCTGAAATGCTATTTAAGCTAAAGAGACAGAATTCTAGGAAAAAATTTAGTCTTGAGTCATCCTAGACTCAGCAGTGAAACAGATGCAGGATATTTGTACATATAAAACAAGCAGGGTTGCACAGAAACCTGCTTTCAAAAGAGAAACATCTAGCTTACCAGAGTTGGAGTCTGGGAATGACAAGTAGCAGATGCTTGTTTTCTGAAATGTAAAATGAATGGGAAAACTTAGCATTTGTCAAGCAAATATGGGTGTAATAAAGCACAATTGTTCAGTTAAGGGACTTGGACAACAATGACAGGCGTAGGGTGTATACACTTTAAAAATTTAATATAAAATAATTGTTTCAATATATTTTTTTTTTATATAAATCATTACACTCATAAAAACAATTCAAGAAATAAAAACTTGTTCGTACCTCTTTCTCTGTCAGCTTTGAATGGTGAGGGTATATAACCTATAAAAAATAATAAAAAAGACACCTTAAAGACTCAAAGAGGTCAAGCCTTACTCTTGAAGGTGTTTTCATACTCTACAACAGTGGTGAACATATGCAGTCAGAGGGCCAGTGTGCAGCACAGTTTGATTATTTCCCTGCTCAAAAAATCTTTTTTATATATATATACACAATGTGTACATTTATACAGAAAATACACAACTAAAAGTAAATAAACTACAAAAAACTACATATACATATATATTTTAAAAAATCTAAATCTGTAAACTTACACAAAAGGACAACACGGGAGATAAGACACATGCTGTATACAAAGAGTGTGTAGAGGTACTGTATAGTAGCTGTTTTGTACTTTTAAAGTTTTAAAAGGAACCCCGACTATTATGACAAGTTACTCTGAATATGTAACAAATTACCCCCGATTCATAAAAATATACTTTAAAATAAGTAAAATGTTTTCGTTATTCATTAAAACTTTGTTGTTTATAACTGTTTTGGAGGCATGGGCGCGGCCATGTTTTTGCGCACACAATGCATTCTGGGACGATGACGTGTAGAGGTTGTAGCGGCATTTTCGT
>JBBIGC010000131.1:6409963-6423296 GCA_037576955.1 Lepidarchus adonis | reverse complement strand
ATACCTCATATATATTATTGAAAGCACAATACATATTTTAGCCCAAACTTGTCACAGTAGTCGGGGTTCCCTTTAAGACGTCAGTTGACGTGTCAACATCTTAAAACAAGTACCAAGAGGGTCCAAGTCGTCTTCACCCTCTAAGGCGACTGAGAACCTTTGGGGTTAACAGGACTCTACTAAGGACTTTCTATGACACTGCGGTAGTGTCTGCCATCATTTATGCTGTGGTCTGCTGGTCTAAGGGAAAACTCAATGTTCCCTGAAGCCCATCGAGCAGACTGGGAGGAGAGGATCTTGGCCAAACCGACCTCCATCATGGACAACACCTCCCACCCACTACATGAGACTGTACGAGCCCTGAGCAGCTCGTTCAGCAGTAGACTTTTACACCCACACTGTAGGAAGGACTGTCAGATTTTATAACGCAGAATAACATGGTTTACTTATTTATCATCTCCTAAGTTTAATACATCTTTTCAAGTGCTCATGCACTTTTTATTTCTTCATCTCATCCATATCACCCCATCTCCTCATACTTCTACATATTTTTGTACACTTCATATTTTGCACATATCTCTGCAGATCTTGTAAAAGATATCCTGGTGTTTATGTATATAAGATTATTCTTATTTTTATTGATATTTTGAGTATATAGACCAGAACATACTTGCTGGTGTTATTTTTCTCATATATTCCTTTTGTCTGTATAAGAGCTCTGTAACACCTAAATTTCTCATTTGTGGGATAATAAAGGTTTATCCCATTCTATTCTAAACTGCCAGCCTAGTTATCAACATAGAGTCAGAGACAGAAAAGTATAGGCCACTAGTGTTTTGCTTCAGATGACATCCATCAGTCCTGTTGAATTCAGTCTCTGAGTAATAGTTTTTTTTATTAGTTTTAACATTTAACAAGGCATTTAACACGTCAGTTTAATCAGACCTTAAAGACTGTGTTTAAAACCGTGTGTTCAGCTCTATGAGGGAAAATGACCATATGATAAGTGACAACAAAATTAGCATTTTGTCTTTGTTGTGGCATCTGGCTACCTAAAAGGACGAAAATAACCTCATTCCCTTAATAAACCTTGATTTTTTAAAATGTAAAGATCAATTTAAAACCCTTTTCAAGAAGGTGAAACTGATGTCAGGGTTTATTAATTTAGTAATCATGTTTGTATTTGTTTGTGTTAGCTGCTAGGCTAAGCGAAAATAGGACACGTTGAAGAACAACATTTATCTAATGTGCAGATCCTCCACATTTATACAAAGAAAAAACATTTATGAACACAATTTTTACGTGTTGCTGAAAGTCTATTAGCCAGTTAGCATTAGCTACCGTGAGAACGGTTATAGGTTATACAGGCTCAGCTAACCGGCTAACACACTAACAGAAGCCGATGTGGTTAGCCTCCCGCATGACGTTTACTGTAAAATAAATGGAACATGTAAATGAATGCTTTTACAAAGGAAATGTGGCTACCTCCACAGCCTGCCCGAGCTCTAGGTCAAAGCCGACGACGCATATGCAGTGCAGCCAGGCGGAGAATCGGTCCCACGGTAGCAGCAGCTGCTGCTCTGGTTCTTCATCTCCAGGCCCATCAGCAGGCATTTCCTCCGCCGGAGACACTCTCAATTCCCGCTCCTCTGACTGCTCGGCATCTTCCATTTGCTCCCCAACCTCCTCCGACCCTCGTAAGGCCATAGCCAGATAACGAAATGCTGCTTCGTTCACTTCAACTTGGAGGGCTAAACAAACTTAGCCGCGAACCGTATTCAGGATGGTGCCTACGCAATGTCCGTGGAACTACGTAACGTACGACCGTAGGTTACACGCTGTTTTGCGCAGATTTCAACGATCTGCAAAGCATTGCAATTAAAAATTACATTTTGCACGTGATTTGTAGATCGCGTAATGTACACAGCCACCGTGTTTATACTTCGAAAAGGTGCTTTATTGAAAATACTTCAAATGGTTCGATGTGTATGATTACACATAAAATATGTTGGTTTAAAATGCAACAGCAGTTACAAAATGTGTACACCTAATTATAAGTACCAATACATACAGAAATTTTAATAATTACAGTTTATTTTATTTTTATTTTTGTAATAATAATGATAATAATTTTTATTGTTGTTGTTATGTATTATAATAATATCGATGTTGTTGTTGTTGTAATTATTATACTAATACTACTACTAATGTTGTTGTTGTTGTTGTTGTTGTTACAACAAAGTTGGGGTTTCCCATACTGCATTATTCCAGCATGTTTACCAAAGACTTAAATTAATATATAAAAGCGACACTGAGGAAAGATCATTTGAATTTCCAGTCCACCTTAAATGGTACAGAAGGTGTACAGTGCAGTCGCACAGGTGTTGCTATGCATCTACTGCACCATTTAAGGTGGAACGGATATTTCAAACAAGAAGCCTCTTTAGCTTCCTTACAGTTCTGCTATGGGAAAAATGCTGCTAGAACATTTCTTCTTCTCTGTAAGACACATATACACATATACTCATATGTGTATGGTCTATTATGAACTTTAAAGGAAAAAAGTTAAATGCACATTGGAACAATAAAAGGAATCATAAAAATGTTACACTTATCCAAAGAAAGTTGAATTTAACTTATGTCACCCTTCCACTTATTTATTAATTATAAAGTCGTTATTCTCATTATATTCCCCTAGAGCAATTAGGAGAGCGTAATTTAAAAACGTAATTTCTCGAAAAAATACATAAAAAATATGTAATAAATATTAAAAAAATTATGTATTAGTTATTTATTATTATTAAGTTAATAATATTATTATAATTTATTATTATTAAGTTATTTATATTAATTTGTTATTATACTGTTTTGTATAATATTGTAGTTTTGCAATATTAAACAAAGTCATTATTAGGAAAGAATTCAGTCTGGACTGTCTGGAGTATATCGATACTGATGCATTGTCTATAATGTAAGACACATGCTGTATTTGCTTGCTGAATCATACATAAACACATTAGTAATAGGTGCATTTAGATATGTTGGTCTTGAATATGGACTTGAATGTATTACCACATGTCCTATGTACAATGAGTCTATATGGCATGTACACAAGTCTAAACCATTTAAATAGTTCAGTAGTGGAGTTGCCTTGTCCTCAATATCACAACTGAATCATCCTATAATTCGTATTAGACCCACCAAACAAATAGGATTACCCTGTCTAAGACGTTAAGAGTCCTGTATGCTCTACTGGGTGTGGCAGATGTTCTATGTAACCTCACAACCCCCTCAGTGAACCGAGTGCTGGGTTTTGGTGAGGTAAATTCCCTCCACGAGTGGAAAATACGTAAGTCATTATACCTTACTCTAATACTAATGTAATTTTTGTGCTTTCCCTGTATATTACTGATATTATCGAAAGCTTGTCCTTTAATTTAGAATTAGAGGTCAAAGAGGAAAAAATATATAATTTTTATTTCAAAACCTTTCTGTCTTTTTTAGATGCAAAGCATATTGACATGCCTGGCAACTTGCTTATTACTCACAACTCACTTGCTCACATGCTACCTCACTTACTCCCTCGCTCACTTATTCACTCACTCGCTCACTTACTCCCTCGCTCACTCACTTATTCACTCACTTATTCACTCACTCATTCACTCACTCACTCACTCACTCACTCACTCACTCACTCACTCACTCACTCACTCACTCACTCATTCACTCACTAATTCACTCACTTATTCACTCACTCACTCATTCACTCACTCACTCACTCACTCATTCACTCACTTATTCACTCACTTATTCACTCACTCACTTATTCACTCACTCACTTATTCACTCACTCATTCATTCACTCACTTATTCACTCACTCACTCACTCACACACTTATTCACTCACTCACTCACTCACTCAGGATTAGCAGCCTGAAGATCCTGCACTAGGCGGAGCTGTTTTCACTTATATCTTTTTTAGCAGTGCGTACTATCAATGTCACTGTCTGCTCTTGTTTTTTTTTTTTTTTGTTAGTTGTGTTAGTTAGCTCGCCGTTAGCTGGCCCCTCTTGGTCCAGGCCCTAAATTTGTTGAGAGGTGGGGTTGGTGAGCTATCATAATGGATTAAAAAGTGAAGACCACTGCACTTTCACTGAAAAAGTCTTGACTTGCTATGATGCAAAAACACAGCCAAATGTCAGAGTACTGAAAATCTTTAAAATTCTAGTTCAGCTCCAAACTGTTTGTTTTTTCATATAAAACAGCATCAGTAATGGTCACATTTTGTGATCTAGCAAACTATATTTCTCCATTTTTACTCCATCCGCTATTTTAGCTTTTGGTAGCGGTAAAAGCGTCAGCAATATCCTGCTGCATCTATGTCTAGTTATTGCTGTGACAGATGCAAATTTCCTTTTTCTGCTCGCCAGTCAGAAAATGCAACTTTTATTTACCAGATACTTGATACTTGTTCACAAACTCAGAACTGAAGCCTCTTGTACTAGCGGAGGCGGAGCATGAACACGACCAAACAAACATCCTTCACTCAAACTGCTGGGTTTCCTGTGTTGAACCAGACCAAATCTGTATCAGTGATTGGTCCATCGTACATTAGTGTCGCAGCAGCAGCGACGTATAGAATTAGCACGACTGAACGCATTCTAGGCTACAGCGCTAACACTGACCCCAGTTTGGCAAGCTATAGGTGGAGAAATACATACACCTGACACTTTGCATGTTGTGGAGAGGGCGAGAGGTGGGGTTGGCAGCTTAATGAGGTAAGTAACATGGAAGGAAATCTGTTCTGCAGCCTTTCATGGTGATATGGGTTTGCAAGATAACGGGGGGTGAGCTAACAGGGTTTGGCAGCTCTGACTGTGGTGCATAGTGTTATAAATCCTTTCTGTCAGAGTCAACATTAACATTTTGTTTAACAAGACAGGACCAGTCAGACTAGCCTTTACTCAGTACAAACATCAAGGAACATTGAGTGCCCATGACCATGTTACAAATTCACCAGTTGTCCTTCCTAGAAACTCATTTTGTAGGCACTAACTACTGCAGACCTGGAACTCAACAAGGCCTGCTGTTCCAGAGATGCTCTAGCCATCACAATAAGACGCTTTTCAAAGTGGCTCTCAGGTCCTTGTGCTCCTGTTCACTTGCTGCCTAAAATACCCGCACTCCTCAAAGGTGTCATTATAATGAGATAGCTAGATAGTCAATGTTAGGGTGTTTTCACACTTCAGACTCAGAATTTTGTGTCTGTATGTGAACACACCAAATGAACTCATAACCTTTTGAAACAAACCTAACATTATGCATACTTGACGCAAACAGAACTAAGACCACCTCCTGAGATGGTCTCAGTTCGGTTCGCTTCAAGACTGCATCAAGTTTTGATTCACTCCTGCATAATGAAGACAAAGTGATCCTGGTTTGATCTGATTGTTTTTGCCCTCTAGCCTTGCTGATTTTGTCCATCACGATCTGTTAAAACAGAATTAGCATTTGAGTAAATTGCAAAATTCTTCTTCTCCATGTCTGTCTTTTTTGCAGCCTCTTGAGTAGTTTATTTTGTTCAGATATGAATGTTTTGTTTTGGTTTTCCCTGTGTCTGTGAGCTAATTTAAACAAATACCACATGAACACAAATACAGCAGCTGCCATCTTGTTTCACATGAAAGCTAGCGATGCAGTGCAGGTCTGAGAGCTCTGCAGTAACTATACTGTGAACAGAAAATGTACTGAGGCCCCATCTAAGCTGAAGTGGACCAGAAAGAGAATCAGATTCCCCTTTTCATATTAACTTGTAATGTGAACATAAACAGAAACCAAGTCTCTTTTCTTTTGGTCCAAATTTGGTTTCGTACTTGGTCCTGTTCCTTCACTCATTTTTAGACCCTTTCTTTAGGAGAAATAAATTGGAAGCTGCTAACTAGGTGATTTGTTAGCTGGAGCTTCACAGTAGCTCATGCGATTGACCGAGCATGCACAGTGACAGTTGTTACGAGTGGTCTCAGACTGGCTGTACTATATAACTATCCACCTCATAAGATCATAAGTGAGTATTTTTGTAAATATTTTTTATTTTTATAGGACAACACTGAAGATATGACATATGACACATGTGATACAATGTAAAGTAGTCAGTGTACAGGTTAAATAACAGTATAAATTTGCTGTCCTCTCAAAATAACTCAATATACAGCCATTAATGTCTAGATTGTGAGAACACCCCTATGTGGAAATGTCCAAATTGTGCCCAATTAGTAATTTTCCCTCCCTGGTCTGTGACATGACATATAAGTGTTCCAAGGTCTCTGGTGTGAATGGGGAGCAGGTGTGTAAAATATGGTGTTATCACTCTCACACTCTCTCATACTGGTCACTGAAAGTTCAATATGGCATCTCATGGCAAAAAGCTTTCTGAGGATCTGAAATAAAAGAACTGTTACTCTACATAAAGATGACCTAGGCTATAAGAAGATTGCCAACACCCTGAAACTGAGCTGCAGCATTGTGACCAAGACCATACAGCGGTTTAACAGGACAGGTTCCACTTAGAACAGGTGTATACACTGCACACTGCATCAAATTGATCTGCATGGCTGTCGTCCCAAATGGAACGAAAAAGCCCACAAACAGTTTGCTGAAAACAAGCAGACTAAGGATATGGATTACTGGAACCATGTCCTATGGTCAGATGAGACCAAGATAAACTTATTTGGTTCAGATGGCGTCAAGTGTGTGTGGCAGCAACCAGGTGAGGAGAACAAAGACAAGTGTGTCTTGCCTACAGTCAAGCATGGTGGTGGAGTGTCAAATACTGAGAAAAACCTTCAAGATGACCACTGTCTTGCTAAAGAAAATGAGGGTATAGGTGGTGGACTGGCCAAGCATGTCTCCAGACCTAAACCCTATTGGGCATCTGTGGGGCATCCTCAAACAAGGTCTCTAACATTCACCAGCTCTGTGATGTCTTTATGGAGAAGTGGAAGAGGATTCCAGTGGCAACCTGTAAAGCTCTAGTGAACTCCGTGGCCAAGAGAGTTAAGACAGTGCTGGAAAATAATGTTGGCCACACAAAATATTGACACTTTGGGCACAATTTGCACATTTTCAATCAGGGGTGTACTCACTTTGGTTGCCAGCGATTTAGACATTAATGGCTGTGTGTTATTTTGAGGGGACAGAAAACATACAGTGTTAAACAAGCCGTACATTGACTACTTTACATTGTAACAAAGTGTCATATCTTCAGTGTTGTCTAATGAAAACATATAACAAAATATTTACATATATATATATAATTTGTTAGATACTATTAGTACAAGGTATCTGCAAACATTTTTCTAAAAATTTCCTAACAGGATTTTGAAAATGTGTGTGTGTGCATATATGCATGTGCATGCTGTGTAGTGATGCATGCAATATGTTTATTGTTACTATCCTTGCTGCAGCATGTTGTATTGACTCCAGCTCATCTTATATCTTGTGGAGTGTAAACAAGAAGTAGGTAAGATAAATTATATGAGATTGTTTCATTTGAGGAAGCAGACCTCTGCTTACAGTTTAGCAGCCTTCATTTCTGTCTTTTTTGTATAGCAGCCTTGTGTTCAGCAGAATGTTAAAGAGAGAGAGAAATCAGGGGTATTAATAGGAATCCCTCTATCAGCGCTCTAACAGAATCTACTCTTCTGCGTAGCACTAGATGTTGGACCATTACTGTGAGAATATGATTGCATTCAGAAACAGGATAATTACTATGATCAGATATGAATGCTGGGTGATAATGCTGTGTGCACATTTACTCACTGGCTGGCTGACAAGCTCGCGGCGGTAAAGCTCAGTAGGGTGGAAATAGCATGAGTGACCAGTCATAGGGACTAATTTAGTCGCACGCAATTGGTTAACATCGCTGCCACATCTGATCGCCGATTGGCTTCTGTTTAGCGTCATCGCTGAGTCCCCGCCCCCTAGCTCTCCTCTTCGCGAGCCCCGCCGGTTTGTGTATTCCACTCCAGTATGGCGGCGACGAGTTGCGGAGGAGGAGAAGTTAGTCTAAATAGTCGCTGATACAAACGAGGGTCAGTGGGACTTCTTTATCGGTCCTGTTTTGTCCCACCGGGAAGTGGGGGCTTCAGCGAAACCCATCACATCGCCTGCACTTTGTCAGAGAAGGGTCCAGAAGAGCGTGTTCCGAGTCTTTTAGCATTTTGTGGTAGGCTAAGCTAGGCTAATTTCCCAGCTAACGTGGCTAAGCTAGCGGACTACGGGATTTACTGCGCAAACTTTATGACTTAAAGGATATACATTATCGCACAGCGCTCGCAGAAGTCGACGACTGGAATTGCAAGGTTGAATTTATTTAATAAAAAATAAGACTTTGTAAATACACACAAATCTCTACCTCGTCAGCTAACTCGGCTTGTATCGCTCTCTCTCTCGTTAGCCGACCAAGTTTAGATATTAGAGTTATGCTAGCGAGCTGACGCGTTAGCCACCATGAAGACCAAAAATACTTTATTCCCTACGTGTGCTTGGGGCAGTCAGTAGCTCTTGCTGTGCTTACTTGTCGTGTTTTAGGGTAATTTAAATGCCCGAACTGTGTGACTAGCTGCCTATCCGTCTTGTGTTGGGAGTGGTGCAAATCTGCAACGCTGTTCTGGACTCATTAAGTGATCAAGTGCTCCAATTGAGCAAAACTCGGCCTTAATTCCCATTAAGTGATGCGTTTCTAATCCTGAACGTGCTTTGTGTTTTAACGATGCATTTAGCCCGCGATTCGCAATAAGCCTTTACGCCAAATCAGGCGACATCAGCAAAGGTGTCGTTGAGGTTCACTGACCCCAACAGGTTCCCAGTGACTATCCGGACTAAACGCTGTTCCAGGGGCAGATTTTGATGTGTTTGGAGCTCGGATACTCTGGTTGCATATTCCCGAGTCGTGGCTTGACGTCTGAAGCTAAAGCGATGCGCCTGCATGTCCGTGTGGAGGTACAGTCCTACATTGCCTTGGGTTGGGTTTGACATCATGGTGGATCTGCGAGACGGGGTGGACAAGGGGGTCTTATAGTGTATAGTTGCGTTCTTTTTGGGGACATTATGTAGCCGGGTTGGAAATATGTGCATGTGTCTGCGTTCCACGAGCCAAACACGACATCGACTGTTTCCTTAAGAGATAGGAAAGTGGAAGGTTTGTCATTCTGGATCAAGAAACGCTGCCTTTTGCCTCTGGTTGGAGTAGCACTCCCAAGCCGTCGTCATCATCCATGCCTTCAGCGCTGGCCGTCTTCACCTGCCGCCCGAACTCGCACCCGTTTCAGGAGCGCCATGTCTACCTGGACGAACCTGTCAAGATCGGGCGGTCAGTGGCCCGCTGTCGCCCTGCCCAGAACAATGCCACTTTCGACTGCAAGGTGTTGTCCAGGAATCATGCCCTTGTCTGGTTCGACCACAAGACAGGCAAGGTGAGTGTCAACCCTGTCTGCAGAAACAGGTCCAACGGGATCATGTGCAATGTTGTTTACTTCCTAAATGAGAACCTTTTCAGTTTACCTGCTGAAACTCAATGACACCTGTTATTGTATTTAGCACCAACAGTCTTTCTCTGCTCTCTGCACGTTTCTCGCAGGTTTAGATCCCTCCTGCAAAGTTGTTTTAGCGTCCAGGTGCAGTATCGATATATTATGAGAAAGATAACCACACAGGAATTGGTGTCCTGAAGTAGAGGAGTACCACTTCAAATTCCCACTGAGGAGTTCTGCTGATTCTGCAGTGCAGTAGAACTGCCATGCACTTTTGTTATTCTGATTTGGCATGGGAAGAAAAAATAAAAAAATATAAATAATATTTATATTAGTGTGGCAAATTTAATTATCAATTGGTACCAACTGCTTGCTTGCATAAAAACTCAAGCCAAACCCATGTCATTCTTTTTAAGGAACCCAGAAAGCCCTTTCTGGTAGCACCATTTGTAATAAGACCAGGGTTTCCATCTCATAATCCGATAATGTTTTTTTAAAAAAACTGATTCAGTAGTAGGTTTAAAACATACATCAAATTAAGGTTCACAGATGATGTCTTCTTAGCAGTTAGCTGAACATATATGCTAAAAATTCAGTACATCCCATAGTATTAAAGTAGTGATACTTGGAGTCATACCAAAGAGTATTTAACAACGCAGGAGTTTTCAGTTTAGTTGACCCCAAGCCCAAAGTTGAGTTTTGTTGGAATGTTACTCAGCTCCTTTGTAGTTGAGCTATCTTGACTTAGGCTTAGGTTGTCTGGTTAACTTGGAAATCCTGCTTTTTAAAAAGCTACCTGCATTGTTTTTGTAAGCGTTTTCCAAACGGTTAGTTATCAAAGTGTTGCTAATGTCATAATGCTTGTATCTGAGCCGTCACTAGATTGACTACAGGGTCAAATCTCTTAATCCGTCTCTTCCAGAGATGCAGGCTGCAACAGTATTAGCCTTTAAAATGTTCATGCCGGGGTTACTGCTAAACTTCGACTTGTGTTCTAACGAATTAGTGAATGTTCATGTCTGAGAGAAGAGCACTGAGTGTATTTTGGCAGAATTAAACATTAACCTTGTTTTCCATGTGCAGTTTCAGTTTTCAGTGGGATCAGTCCTGACTAGTGAGTTAAGGAGAGGACATGGGTTAGAGTCACTTTTTAATATAGAGGTGGGCAATATGGCAAAATATTATCTCAATAATCATGCCACAATGTATTTTTCTGTGGAATAAAACATGGAATAAATGAGACAGCTGGGTCATACTCAGATGTACAATGGGGTCAAATAGCTTTTGTTCTGTGTTTCTCAGTCCACAGTACAATACGTTCACTTAAGTGAAACTAATGTCTTTGAAATGAAATGTGTTTAAGTACTGACAATATTACAAAATGTCAAAAAATCATATTGTGGCCCTCGTCATGTTGCCTTTGATGGTCCTCAGGTGCCGTTAGAGGTTCAGTTCTGGAACCTAAAGTAAGGGCACTAAACTACCAGATACGACATACTACAGTTGTGGAGTCTGTAAAGTAAGGGCACTAAACTACCAGATACGACATACTACAGTTCTGGAGTCTGTAAAGTAAGGGCACTAAACTACCAGATACGACATACTACAGTTCTGGAGTCTGTGGTTAGTAAGTGTGCTGGTTAAAGTGGTCTTCACTTGAGTTTGGATTTGTGCTGTGTCAAACGAGTGCAAAGTTATTCTACAATAATGGAGGGTTTCTTTAAACAATGTGCTTGGCTTTTGCTTTCTGCTCGTTTTGCACTGCATTGAAATTGTTGGCATTTTCTTCGTGTTGGACTAAACTTAAACTACCTTCTCTGCTTAGAACTTTGCTTACTTGGTCAATGAGAAGAGGTTTCATGTGTTATTATTTGGAGGTAGGTGATCTGGCAAAAATATAGTATCATAACACACTTAAAGAAATTTTTTGGAATTTAAACTATGTATGAGTACACAGGATTTGTTTTATTTGGTGTTTCTCACATCTGACTTAAAAGAGAATAACGGAGCTCTCCACGAAATGAAACATATTGATCACTGTGTCTAATCATTGACGAGATCACAATGTGCTCAGAAAATCATATTGTGACCACAGTATAATGATAAATATAAGCATATTTCCCAGCTTAACTGTTAATACTGTCGAAGTGTTATGTGAATTGTAATTGGATATTTTACTTTTTATAATAGATTGTTCTGTAAATGCAAAATATTTTTGGGTGAACAGCATTCTTAAACATGACTTGCTGAACCTCTAGTAGAATTTTAGAGGTGTTGGCAAGTAATTAAAAGAAATCAAGGTGTGGTAGACGTTTGAAATTAAGGGAGCATATCTCTTTAGAAAGAACTGGGTGAGGCAGTTTAACCTGTCAAAAGACCTTAGCCTTCGTGTGGTTGTGTTACACAATGAAGCTAAAAAGGAAACTTGTAGGAACCCATGTAGTTTCCTTATATTGAAACAAGCAGAATTAATGAAGCAGTGTAGCCTAATTTTGCTGCAGTTTAAGATTGTCATTGAATATTCATAGAGAAAAACAACGTGTGCTTTGGAGTTGTACAGCTATAAGTTATGACCACGATATCATATATATATATGCATACTTTTTATTATGAGCTTGCTATTTTGATTTGTCTTAAATGTTTTATGATACTTTCCCATGGATCACCAGTGTTTTTGAATATTTTTTTTGCTCAATATTTCTCCACCTCAACAAAATTTCTTAAGACTGTTCTTAGAGACGCATCTTTGTTTTTTCTTTTTTCTGGCAACATACAAAATGTTTGCTTGCCTATGATCTTGTCTGTGGGTCTTTGGTCATTTTGAGCCAGCAGTTTTAATGCTTCACTTTCTTTTTCGTGATGGGTAGAACATTTTTTGAATACCAGAATGTCTTGGATAGTTTTATTATCTTTAAGAACAGGTTTAAGCATTTTTGTACCTTACCAACTGGAATCCTATTCAGACTGACCCTTTTCAGATTTGGCTTTAACACTAGTTGATTCTGTCCACAGCATGATTGTGCGACTTGTTTCATATCTTTCTTATTTGTCTTGGTCAATCATTGATTTATAGCAGATTTAATTAATTAATTATTAATCTGTTATCTCTTCCATTTAGTAATTAGAGTTGAACAGTGTTGACATTCAAATATGTTAAAGCAAATAATTTTTTGTTCTATAGCTTTTGTTTTTTTTTTCCTACTCCGTCATGTGTTTAGAAGCAGGGGCATTTTCCAGTTTATGCCTATTAATTTGGTGGACATTGCACTGATGGGATAGAGTGCAGTGTATTGGCGACCCATAATGAGTAACTCCTTGACATGTTCTCGTGAAATGAGATGCTAATATGCTAAATAAAAATATCTAAACTTTGCCAGCCAAGAATTCCTTCTCAAATGCACAATAATGTTTGAGCATGGGAGCATGTCAGGGGACCTGCATCATTGTAAAGGTGGCAGATTTAGCATTTTTAGTATTTTGTCATAGGGGTCATTAAAAATAAAAAAGTTTATTAGGGGTTGGTGATATGGCAAAAATATTGTATCATGCCAAAAATAAACTGTAAATATATGTTAATATAAAAGTACAAATTATCTTTAAGTGTTTCTCACACCACACTATGTTGAGTTAGCTTAAGCAAGATTAATGATTCTCTGAAATAAAACATGAAGTTCATCAGTGGCACTGGCAATATCACAATCTGCTCAGAAAATCATAGTTCCCTTCTATGGAGAGAGTTTAGTGTCAATATTCACAAATATAATTACACGATTCACAAATAAAATTACAAGATTCACAAATAT
>JBBIGC010000131.1:6378574-6396603 GCA_037576955.1 Lepidarchus adonis | reverse complement strand
AAAGCATTTCTTAGCTAATGTGAAAGATACCGGCCCAGGCACTGAAGTAGTCGTCGTCAAACTACTGTGTTTGAGTAGAGCCGAGACGAGCCCGTCAGCACCGCTGTATCAGCCAAACTAACTAATCTCATCGCTCAGTGGATTGTCACCAGCTGCCGGTGTTATCCTGAAAAAGACGCGCCTGCCGTGGATTGCACGGTGGGGGTTTCTTTTAATCTAGATTAATCTCAACATTACAGTGAGATTAATCTAGATTAAAAAAATTAATGCCCATCTCTCATATACATACATTATAGGGTAGTCATGTGCGTGTGTGCATGCGTGTTTATGAACGCGTGAAATGTGTGCTCTTATTGCTGTCATGTTTGTTTTATTCACCGTTAGAGTTCATGTGGATTGGTGGGTGAGATAGGGGGTTAATAGTGCACTGTGCTAAGGCATCGTCAGTGTGGTCTTTCCACAAGTTACCTCTCCACTGCGTTTACTGCTGTGGTGAATGTTCAAGCATTAAAAAGAGCATTTCTGTCTCTGCTTTACTGTAATATGAGACCAGTCATACATGCTTCCGACTGTTAAAAAAGCACAGTGCTGTTCAATAAAGTCTCTGCAGCATCATTATATGCATATGCCTTAGAGCATACCTGCTAGGATTGGGACAAATACAGATTTGGCAATATATTGTAGTCATTGCTAAATTTTCGCCGCTGATTATTATATCACGTGAGCAATTAGCATCGCCGGCGTTACTACTTCATCTTTTCTCTGGTTTGGTCTGCTCAAATGAACCCGGAAAACTAAATGTTAAAGTAAATAAAAGTTACAGAGGATGTTACCAACAGGATTTTGACAGAAAAAGATACTCTTATAGACTTAGTTACATTTAAATCTAAAGCCTGGATTCACTTTGTATTTTATATTTTATATTATTGGCTGAAACCGTGGATTATTTTGTACCGGGTCACATCTCTGCATGTGTCTTTCCCACACTTATTTCCTGTAGTGCTAAATGAAGCCTACAAGCAAACCCTGTCAACGTGAGTTGGTTATGTTGACTATAACGCCTGGTTACTCCTTTCAGTTCTGTTATACTGATGTATGCAATATGTTCTGGCTGAGGTAAAGTTAATATAAATTTATTAAATCTGTGTCGCTAATTACTTACATTTAAACATCTCAGAATTCATTAAATACATGTTATTGAAATCATAGTGGACTTAAAATATCGAGATTTTGAAAATAGCATTGCTTTTATTTGTTTCTGTAATGTATCTCTATATTGTTGTATTACAATATATCAATGATCACATAATTGATGTATTGTGATATTATTGTTACCGGGGCCTATGTATATCATATCGGGAGAGACCCTGTGATTCCCACCCCTAGTACCAACTGTAAGTTTTTAATTCATGGTTGTTTTCTTTTTTTTCCCTCATGTGTCTAAATTGGGGAAATTGTCCTATTAGTAATGTAATTGCATAATGAGTACTAAGTCCCTGGTGCATGGGTACCGGTATAATTCAGTACAAAAAGACAACATCCCCAAATGATTAGTTATTTAAATATACTGTTTACTGCAGCAACGAACAGTTCAAAAAGCAACACAAAGCAAAGATCAGTGATCATGTTCTGTTACATCTAGCCTCGCAACCGTCTTCAGCCCTTTGCTACATTACGTCCTAGTGCATAATACAATCTGGAAAAGCTCAATTTAACAGAAATAAGTTTTTTTGGTTAGGAATAATATTTTTCTTTTTACGTTTCAAAATGACTGGAGGGAGGGTGGTGGTACTGCAGTACAGCCATGTCCGTCTTTCTACATGTAAATTCTTCAGTATAAAATTAGCAGCACTGAAATGCTAATCATTAGTCATATCTTTCTTCAAATCCTTCATTCGTCATCGCCAAACAATTCGATTTGTGCTGTTTTGCTATTGCTGATGTCGGACACGCTTTAGTCACCAGTATATCTCTTGGAATATTTCAGACATTGCTTCGCAAAAACAACAACCTGGAGCTTAAATTCTGCAGCATAGTTCTTGCGTTTCAGTATAATATCGGTAGGTTCCAAATTTTATAAGTTTAATTGTTCATGTCACTACAGATATAGTTATCTTGGTTTTAAAACATAAATGAGCATTTTCTGTCTATAATGTAGGGCCGCTTGTTTGTTGGTAAATATGGTAATCAGATACATTCCAGTTTTATCATTAGAGTAATGGATTTTATGCTGAATGTATTTGATTTCTTGTACCTCAATGGCGGTTCAAGCAGGTGCTGATCCCATTACTTAACAGCTCTTTACACTTTCTTTGGCCTGTCTCTGTACTCGTGTGGAGGGTGTAGACTGACTGGCATCCCCCTCAGACCTCAGGAATGCAAGCTTCTCAAACTAGCACCCATTTACAGACATGTGTAACCTTGTCTTTAAGCCCTTGCATGTCTGAATACAGCATCTGACACTGCCAGTTTGAATTTACCTATTCTCAGTTGCAGTTCCTGCAGTCATGCTGGTTCATTGAATTCTCACTTGCACTGATTGCACTTGATCGTACTTGCACACATTTGCACTGACACATTCTGAAAAGATGCCCAACCTGCTATCATTGGTCCTATATGTTCTTGGCATTAACCAGTACACTGTATCTGGATGATTTTATGATGTTCGGGATACACAATAATTTCAGTCATATTTGTATCAGACTCTATCAAATAGATGCTTTATTGGCGTCTACTGTACTACTGTAATATTTCACTCTTTGACAGATGTAATTGTAACCTGATAATGATGTAATTAATTGTCCTTTGCTTTACCTTTTGGTGGATTTTAATTTTTAAAATTGCACAGAATATGTGATTGATATCTGGACACAATCTGATCATCATGATAAAATCATGGTGGAGTTTAATGCCAAACAGGAGCAAGGTTTTGTTTTTTTCTGTATTAATTTGAACTTTAATCATTTTTGACCGCATAAAATAATATACACATTTATAATTCCTACAAAAAGCATGGGCTTCAAACGCTTGTGCAGCAGTTTAATATCTCTGGTGGATAAACCTGGGTAAAGTTGTGGTACACTCTGTTCCAAGGTTACTGATATTCTTTTTTGTGGTTTTCCACTTGTGCCTTCCAGGTTGCTGCAAACACTCCCAGTATGTACTCTCAGGAACTGTTTCAGCTCTCTCAGTACCTGCAGGTATGATACAACACTGACCTCTACTGGACATTTAATAAAATGTGTATGTAATGTTTAAAAGTAAAAGTAGCAGCAATCATTATTGGCAATTTGTTTTTTAAAAATAATAAATTGACAAACTCAAATGAAATGTAAACCTTTCAATCACTTTAATTGTTTATTTTTTGCATTTTACATCTTCAGGAGGCCTTACACAGAGAGCAGATGCTGGAGCAGAAGTTGGCCACACTGCAGAGGTTGCTGGCCAGCACACAGGAGGCTTCAGAAAGCAGCTGGCAGGTACACATCAGTCTTGTATTCTGTACTTTCACATCACATTTAACACTGCTTTTAGACGAGGTTTCCCATTCTTAACTTAAAGGTCCACTGTCCTGTCCATTGAGTAATTTGTCCCTCCCTACTCTGTGTCTATATTATTATCTTACTGTAACATCCCAACATTGTTCTGTTTATCTCTGTCCCAAAAGGCTTTAATTGATGAAGACCGATTACTTTCGAGACTGGAGGTGATGGGGAACCAACTGCAGGCCTATTCAAAAGTAGGAGATTCATTTATTTTCAGAGAAAAAAGTTGGCCATGGTTGATTATTTGTCACAATTCTTAGTTCTCAATGATTGATTATTCTCAGAACCAAACAGAAGATGGTATCCGAAAGGAGCTTGTAGCCTTAACAGAAGACAAGCTCAATTACGAGACTACAGCCAAAGAGTCCCTGAGGCGGGTTCTTCAGGAGAAAATTGAAGTGGTGAGGAAGCTGTCAGAAGTGGAGGTAAGCTAGAAGCACATCTTTACATTCTGTTGTATGCATCAAAGGCCACAGGAGCACATTGCTCCACAATTACTGGCATTATTGCCCTCACACTGAATTTGGCATTTATCTCAAGTGAATACAAAAAACATCTTACCCAGGGATGCCAGTAAATAGACTTGAGGCTGTCTAAGTGTTGGCCACATAGTTTGTTTCAGTAGAAGAATTGTGAAATGAAACCTCACATTGTCTACTTTCTCATTAGTTTGATTAAAAGACCTAGACAATTGACTTATATTCTTCAGTCAATGCTGTTATTCTTCATTAGAATTCTTCTCTTGAGTTTGCACCCTTCCGTTACAGAAAAATCCACAATGGTCACTGAAATAACTGAAAAAAGGAACGATACATAATTTACTGAGAATTAACAAATGAAAATCAGACATTGCTTTTGAATTGTGGTCCAACAGAATTATTCTAAACAACAAACCAATGAAACTAGCCTGGACAAAAATGATGGTACCACTAGAAAAGACTGAAAATAATTTGATTAGAGGGACAAGTTAAACTAAGGCGTGTCCTGTAATTTCATCACAGGTGTCTTCAAGCAATCAATCAGCCAGTGCCTATTAAATTGGTGAAAAGTAGTCACTGTGCTGTTTGGTATTATTGTGTTTACCACACTGTACATGGACCACAGACAGTGAAGGGGAGAATTGTCTCAAGAGGTTAGGAAGAAAATTGTCATATTAAAAGTTATAAGACCATATCCAAGCAACTTCCTGTGACACCACCTCTTTTCTGCCTGTATTATTCACCTGTTTTCCCGCACCAGACACATCGACCACAATGCATTGCTCCCCTTGAAACCCGCCATATCCCATCAAGTGTTAGCTGTGTGCTGTTGAATAAATCTATACTTATTATGTACTAATATATTTATTAAATATTAATAAATATAAATAATATTTATCTGACTTCCGGTGAAATTCAAATTCATGAAAGTCAACCCGAGGACCCCTGTAGTCCCCCAAATAGCCTACATGAAGAAAAGGTCATTATTTCTCATTGCAAACAAACCATCACACACAGTGCAAGGAATTTGAGGCAGAATGGAGACATTCCTGCAACGTTCCCTTTATAAACTCTGTAAATACCTTGGATGTTTCACATATGTGTGTTTGTGTTTGAGATAAAAAAATAAAACATAGATTTGAATTCAGCAAGAATTCAAAAAGTACAGGACTGGGTCAACGGTCAGGGTTTGTGTGTTGGTCTAGCGCTTGTAGTACTGCCACCAGGAGGGTCTTCTCCCTCTTCCTCCATAAGTATTTCCGTAGGTGGAAGCTGGTTGGCGCTGTTCTTTGGCTGGAGCATGGGAGATGGAGCACAGAATAGAACATCTGTATCACTAGAAAACATTTACACAACATTTGTATCTCCATGTTTGGGTTTAGAGCCACCATCCAATCAGGTGCTTTCTGCAGTGACTGTACAGGCTGTCTAGGACTCTGCAGATGTTCCGGCCTGAAATAATGAGAACCTCAAAAAAGTGGATTGTGAGCTCATTGATCCCCATAATGAGAAGATCTTTCCCATTCTTACCTGAGCAGGATGTGCTCTCTCTCCTCTCCATTGCTGAGGGTGATGGTGATAGTCATGGTGAGAGTACTGAGGTACTGTTTGAGGTCTCTGTCTCAGCAGTGCAGGACCTCCTGGAGCACTCTGATATCCCTGACCTCTTCTGTAGTTGATATTTTGACACCAGTAGGGTGTTTGTGGCCTCTGATGCTCCTGGAAGCAAAATTTTGAGTCTGTTACTAATGTAACCTAGCAACAATAAGAATGAAATATGTATTTGTGGGCACAGTTCTGGTCAAATCTTAAAACGAACGGCTATTGGACAATCAGGACTGATGATGGAAAGAACTTTTTGCAGAACCGAGGTCTTGTTAAAGTCTTTCCTACCTGTTCTCCGTTCCAGTGGGGTCTGTTAGTAATGGCCTGGACCCTCTCTGGCGTCCTGTGCTGACCAGACTGAGCATTCCCGTATCTTCCAGATGCAGTTGTCTTGTCTCTGTGCAGTTCTCAATCACCAGCTCTCTTTGGGACATTTTCTTCTACTGCCGGACGGGCTGATATTTTCTCTGCACTGTCTCTACCGTTCTGCTCTGCCACATTCTTTTTATAGTTGATTTTGCGTCCTTTTCCTCATGTCCCCCTCCTGGTTTTCTTTTTTATGATGGTGACTGTGCTTGTGTCACTGCTCAGTGCATCAGTTTCTGCTCAGACAATAAAAATGTAAAAAGACCCCAAATCAAAGCCCATTTCTCAAAGTATCATAACTGAAGTTCCAGGTAAAGCTGAACAATTTCTGAACCACGTAAAGCTCTGTTTAACTATAGCCACTTTCAGTCGTCCGTTTCTTCTGTGAGCTTGGGGGCCAATCACATTTGCTCTTTATAGAGCTGGATTCACTAACCTCCAGACTGATTTTTCTCAGCAGAACTGATTCCTGCTTCACCACACAAGGTCGTCTCATCTGTGGCCTTTTCCTCCTCACTGTGTTTGATGGTCAGTTGTAAAGGCCGTTCAGATCCCAGCACTCACATTTCTCCCGCATTAACGCCAGTACTGCACTGATATATTCTTCTGTACCTGAGAGCAGGAAAGGAAAACAATATATTTACATTTAGCGAACAGCACGACCCAGAGTCTTCAGACTTGGCAGAACACAATGACTTGTGCAGGTCACTCACCTTCTATACGGCAAAGTTGAAGTGCCTTATAACCAGGAACGTCAGAGAAGGAGGCCTTCGCTCCACACTTGTTCCAAAGGCGCTGAACAAGGCCTCCCTTTTTACAGAAAGTCTGGAGGCCAGGCGCTACAAAAGAAGGATGTGAAGAATAACAGATTGAAGTCAGTCTAAGAGCGAGAGAGAAATACTACAGTGGACCTGCTCTTTTCTCAGAACTAAACACTACATTAGATGCTGCTAGAGGTCAACGGAAACTATCAGAACAGTTTTCTCCTGTATGAACTGGTTTATTAGTTTAATACACTTCTCTAGTTAAGACAGTGGGAATTCAACATTGAGTTTGGCAAAAAAATCACAGGTCTGAGAAATCTTAGCTTCGTTGGACTATTTTGAAGTGGCCTATGTGCTTTCATCTAAATCCTATTGAACATCTGTAGAAGGAGCAGTAACATGCATCTGTAGAAGGCTCCCTTCAAACCTGAGACGCCTGAAGTGGGTCAAAATACCTGTCGACAGGTGCAGAAGTCTCATAGGGTGTTACAGGAATCACTTGATTGCAGTGATTGCCTCAAAAGGTTGTGAAGCAAAATATTAAGTTAGGGGTACTATTATTGTTGTCCAGGCCAGTTTCATTAGTTAGTTGTTTATAATAATTCAGTTGGACCACAATTCAAAAGCAATGTCTGATTTTCATTTGTTAATTCTCAGTAACTGGTGTATTATTACTTTTTGTCAGTTATTTTACCATTGTAAGTTTTTCTTTCTGTAACTGAAGTGCACCAACAACAATCTTGTCCATGTGTGTATACATGTAAGTACACATGAATATCTTCATAACAGTTCTTTAAAGTATATTTCAGACCACCCTCTTCTCACCCTGTTTTACAGAGGAGTCTCAGTAACACAGAAGATGAGTGTACACACCTGAAGGAGATGAATGAGCGCACTCAGGAGGAGCTGAGGGAGCTGGCCAACAAGTACAATGGAGCTGTGAATGAGATCAAGGATCTCACTGACCAGATCAAGGCAAGGGTTTTTCCAGGATTGTGTATCATAAACAGGAAATATAACTTCATTTTACTAATTTACATATGTGCTAAGAATGTTGTTGTTTACTTAAACCAGATTAAAACAGTAATAATAATATTGCATATTTTTCCCTCGTGAAATTCTTCTTTTTTTCAGATTGCTTTATTGTTTTTGAAGAGAAAATGCTTTGGAGCAAAAAACAATTGCTACACACAACAATTCATACATATTCCTAAAAACTCTGAATTGAACTGAAAGATTGCAGAACCAGCTCAATGTAGTTTTTGAATGTTGATTGGTATTAAGGTGGTAGAGCATGATGGACACACACATTTATGTAGTTTGGCCAAATCATGTGCATGTTGGTTCATCCTAATTTAAAACTGAATATTAAAATGAGTGTTGCAAGAGAATCTTTAATGGCTGGACTTTGATTACTTAATTGTTGAAAAAAATAAAAGTTACTGCATTTTGATGCTAATTTGCTGCATGTTACTTGTGAGCAGAACAGTGGAATTAACCTCCAGCAAAGTGTTTTTAAAATATTTTTCTTGCTTTTGCAAATGTAGTGTGACACTTAGTTAAAAATGTTTTTTGTTTCATTTCTTTAATTTTTTTTCTATTTTACAGCTGGCAGAAGGTAGGCAGGAGGAACTGACTCAAAAGGGCCAGAATGAGAAGAAAGAGCTGCAGCTCCGAATTGAAGAGATGGAGGAGAAGGAACAAGCACTTCAAGCTCGTATCGAGGCACTACAGGCGGACAATGACTTCACCAACGAGAGACTCACTGCTCTCCAAGGTATAATTCATACAAGCTTGCACATGCAATTGTTCTTAAAACATTTGAGCACCTGGTAGGATGAGCCTTTCAGATGTTCTGCCCCCACACGCTTGTTTATAGCGGTGGAAAGAAAAACACCAAAAAAGGTTTGGGGAGCGTACTTGAAACAGGACAAACTGCATGAGTCTTCAGTTAAGACCTTTTTATTTCTTTCCGTATTTCTTTTTTTCTATCATTCCACATTTTGTCATTGTTGTTTTCAGTTCGATTAGAGCAACTTCAAGAGAAAAGCATAAAGGAAAACAACAGTTTAGGTGAGTTTGGGTTAATGGCGGTTAGTGTGTTTTGCTAACCTCACATCACCTCCTACTAATTTGGCATGAGAGCTTACCTTCTGTTGCCTGTTTTTCATTTTCTTGTTTGTCTGACTTCAGCCTTTGCTTCTGCTCTGATGTGTTCTGTTTGGAAGATAGCAGTGTGTTTTATCCTGGCATGTTTGTTCGTCCACTCGCTCTTTAGTGACTTCATTTTGCAGTGTCTCTAATCAAGCCAAGCGGTCTATGAGGAAGTGTTTAGTGTGATAATGAAGGTAGAAGAAGTTTGTTTATATGATTTTGTATTCATGCTGTTAGTGGCTTAATCTGCTGTACAGTGAGGTTTTGCAAAACATTTTTTTAAAATAATTTTAGTTTAAGTAGCAAGTACAGTAACAGTTAACAAGGATTTCTGTTTTTTGGCGCCAGTGTTTTGTAGTGAATTCTCTTTGTCTTCATGTGGCATGTGGTAATCCGCAAACCATTAGCAACCAATTGGCAGGGCTTCTTTAAAAAAAAAAAAGAAGGAAAAAGTGATATTTGCAAGTAAAAAAAAATGTTTTACTGAAGCATTAAGACATTGAATTAAGTGTGCAACCTTTCATTGAACATAGCCTGAATCTGGAAAGGGGTCTCAAATCTATTTGAATAGCTTTTTTGGCGATGAGCACTCAGGGTATCTACAGCAACTGAGCTGGATATTGACGGGTAATATTAAATGTCATTTGCATTAATGTAATCTAAACAACAAAAATTAAGTGAAGAAAAGCTAGGGATGTGCAGCAATAGACCTGTAGCTATTATACATTTTTACGTGATTTGGGCTGTTTAAGGGGATTTGTAATAGTTATTAGATTTCACACACACATTGCATCATAACAATTGGGCGTGTGTGTGCGCACCACAGTACAGCATAGTTTTAGCTTTAACCCAAAAGTTGAGCTAATCGCTCAGTTTGGTCACTTTGGTTTTAAACTGTAATGGTTGCAGAACATGCACTATAAAATAATAATTATTTATACTTAAGTATACTACCTGCCAGAAGTTTGGGCACAGGAAGTGTGTCTAAACATTTGACTGGTAGTATATATTAAAAATATATACTGTATTTTTTTCAATGGCAATAAATTTTCAGCTTAAATGTAATGCTTGTGATTCTCCTGTTGTAGCAGTCACTGTGGAGCCGAACCATGCTAGGCTTCTGGAATTGTGTTCTTTGAAATGTACACACATTCTTCATTAATATTAGTTGTGGTCTTGTTCCCATCAATTAAGATTTGTTTGTCTTACTGATGGAAAGAGTAATCTGTTTTCTGATTGTAATTTGGAAGAGCTACTTTAAATTAGTTCTTAATCTATGGTCCCACTGTGCTTGAACCATCACGCTTCATACGGTTAATGGCAACCAGATTGCACTATAGTTCTAATGCAGCATGTCCTCAAGTGTGGAATAGCATTGTAAGGAAATGTTTCATTTGAGTCCGGATGTTGGTGAATTAGGGACAGGTCCATTTGTAGCTTCCTGTGTGTCTTTGTCCAGCCTGTTGCGTCTTTGTCTGATTGCGTCTCTTGTCACATCCTGTTAGAACTTTTATTGAAGTCACCTCCTTTTATACGGTTCAACTTCAAGTGGGGGGAGTTTTTTCTCATTTAAAGCTAATGTTATTATTTAATGGCGGGTTTTTCTTTCTTTGTTAGACCACTTTCTTTTAAAGAGTGGAGGGGACTGCACTTTAATCCAACAGTTCATTGAGTGCCAGCGTGAGTACACAGCATTCTTTCCACTGCCTTCTAAAGACGCACTAATGAGTCTTATTAATGGGTTACAGACTCGCTAGGGAGCAATTGTTCTTACTTAAGAAGGGTGTTTTATGATCGATAAGGGAGAGTCATGCATTCTCTGCTCATTCATTGCCATGTCTGCAGTGTTTTTAGTATTGTAGCAAAGAGTAATTTGTCAAGGGAGGTTGTATCAGTGGTTTGTGAATGTTTTGGCTTTGTCTTTAGTTAACTTCGCATTGCTATCTGACGACTCTGATCTTTTAAGGTTTCTTTCATTTTTAAAGTCTTGAGTTTAAAGTTATCGAGTTATTTCTTTTTTTTTGTCCTGGTAATAAGCCAATTCTTATCTTTCACTACCCAAATGCTGCTGTACAGAAAGACTTAATGTTCTATTTTCAGCATATTCTTGTAAAAAGTTTCAATATTCGCATCCTCACAATGTCTCTGAAAGGCTAAACACACATGATTATTAACACTTCAACATTTAGTTGTTGTTTGGGATTAAGAAAGCTGTAGCCTTTCCTGAAATGCCATGGAAAGAAATGTTATTTTGTCCACAATGATCTTCAGGGTTCTTTCATGTCAGACTTGTGATATTCATTGTGATTTGCTTTATTTATTTATTTAATTATTGGATGTTTATTTTTGAACATTTTGTATCGGGTGCACCATATTCAACGATTTTAATATTAAAAACTTGAGCTACTATGATTTATGCTGTGGCTCAACGGTCGATAAAATCATTAAAGCTTGTGTTTCTGTCTAGTTGTCTCTATTTTCTAAAGTGCAATACTTTAATATTTGTAGTTTCATGGTGGAGATCATTTATTATGCTGCTGTTCCTAAGATTCTCATTCCCTCAGCACTGTTGTCCCTTTCTGTCCTGTACATGGACGGGTCAGTAAATTGGCCTACACACAAACTCTCGCATGCCTATCTATCATCATCTCACTTCCCACTGATCTTTGGTTTTCCTCTTTTGTGGAATTTCTTAGTCTCACCTGCATGTCTTCAAGATGTATGAGCTTTTAACAGTGAACATATTCTGCTAAATGCATAATTTGCTGTGTTTTTGTATGACAATTGTCTATTGCTCTGTTATTTTTACATGACTCTTAATTTTGTCCTTTAATTTACTGATGCCCTTTTTAAAGAAAAGTTTGTCAATCCTGTTCTTTACTGTTAACTAGTCTTAAAAACACAAAAACAGTCTCACATGCTTCTGTTTTCTCTGAATAGCTGTGAAGCAGCTGAAAGGAGCTGTGGATTCTTCCATACACAAGCTCTCCAACTTTGATGGTAAGGAAGGGGATTTGACTATATTAGTGCTCTGTTTCTCAGCATTCAAGTTATTTCTGTACTTTTGCTGGTAGCTTGGTTTAGAATATATTTTAGTGCATCTTAAGACCATTGTGACCATTTCTGTAAAAATGTATTAAATAATTTTTTTGCCTCTGGTGGTGGTGTTAATGTTACAATAATTCCTGGAATTAAAATTTTAACCTTTTCATATTTCTAGTTGTACACAAGTTGATTTTAATAAATTGACCATATATAACATTAGCTAAGCATTAGAGCTACTGAGAAGAGTCAATAGAGGCTGAATGCCATCTAGTGGACCATGGAAGTCTGTCAAGTGATTGAGTCTGTTCTGTTTTGGTCTGAATCATTTAGACCTGACAGTAAACAAGTCTGAGAAACACACTTGTCTCCAGTTGGCCTTTAACACATGTAGCACACGACCAATGTCTGGACTTGGAGCTTAAAGTGGGCCTCCTATCTACAGTCAAATTAACTTATTTCTCGTTGAGTAACAGCAACTGGTTGGCTTAAAAAAAAACAACGCACAAAATCTGTCTTGCTTCCAAAGGGCTGGTGTGGGTGCAGGTGTTTTATTTTAATAAGCATAGAAAGGAGCTAAAAATATTTATCTAATCAATTGGTTAAGGCAAACATATTAAACAAGTGGAAATCATTAATCATTAGTATTAATCATTAGTAATCATTTTTTCCTCCACTGTAGCGCCACTGCTCAAATACACTCACTTAACCTGGGAATTAACAGTTGAGTTGATCCACGAAAATAACCAAACTGGGCTTGACACCAGCCCTCCTGGACTCGGGCTGTGCACCCCTGATTTATGTGGACCTCTAATGGCTGGGAACTGTCTAGTTGAATGGATACTCTGGCAGAGATGTGCAGTTTGCAGATATAACTTTGTAGTCCTTTACTAATAGGATCTGAAATGGTACATGTTTTGTTCTCCAGATGTCATAGATGCACACCTTCAGAACAACCAAACCACAGATGACAACAGCTTGACAAGTCCAGATAAAGTAAAAGGTATGTTTGTGTGTACTAAAGGTTCTCCAAGCTTGGATAATTAAACAAATCTGGGAAATAAACTCACTATTGTGCTGTTAAAGCTGTTTTTGTTAGCCCCTTCCCTCAAATGTTATAAACTATAAAGATTAACTCCAGAAATCTGGAGTGCTGTTACTTTGGTTTGGTTTTTACTGTGAAGGCAATTTCTGAAATTGACTCAAATATACACAGTCGTAACTTTCATTGTGCTTTTACTTAAAAGTGAAAGGACTTCACACAATGAAATTCTCTGGTGTCACCTGGCTCGACAGCTGCTTTTAGACCAGCTCTGTTGTATGTAAATAATTCATCAGTTGACCAGTTGGTATGGCAACATTGACCTCTGTAAACTGTAGCACACCATGTTCTGCCTCATTAGCGTTATGATGTAACAGCTCATTACGTTTTGGAGGATACTTGGGGACACTTATTGATTGAATTGGTCTGTTTTTCTGGCCTATTTGTTATTGAAAACTTCCCCCTATGTTTCTTTGGCTTCTCTGCGAAACATTTAACACAGCAAATGGTGAAATTTGACTTATGGCAGATGGTTAACCTCACAGAAAAGCCTTTTCTGTGCTGTTGGTTTAACGCTTGCCAGGCAGCACTCCCTGCAGATGCACATGTTGTTGTCCAGTTTACAAATGACCCATTTTAAGTCTTTGCCAACAGCGCTGGGAACAGCACCGATCCCTAAACAAAAGCTTAAACTATTTTAGAATGCAATTGTATCCCACCTCGGAAAGCCCTGCTTGGATGTATGACCATGTGTGGTGAATAGCTGTCAGGAGTTAGAGGATTCAACCACTGCAGGTGTTCTTTCTGATTCTCTGATGTTCGTGGAGCTGCTTGTGGTGTTTGTTTTTTAAATCAGTATTTTAATTATACTGTTTAAAATCCGAATCTGAAGGCTTTTCTTTTTGTTTATTTTTAGTTGTTTTTGCTTTAAACTATTTAAACTTGTTGATTTGGCTCTCTCCCTTTTCTCTCCAACCAAGTGGTATGTTCCATCCTCCCCACAGAAAATCAAATAGATGCTAAAGAGTCTGATATGTCAGACACGCTTAGCCCCAGCAAGGACAAAAGCAGTGACGACACTTCAGGTAGGTTTTTCATGATTTGTGTTGCTTTTCAGTCTCTACCATGTCTTGTTTAATGATAGCTTTATTTTTTTTATATATATATATTTTTTGTGGACTTTATTGTATTGTACAAATTGACATTTTTGCATGATTTGTCTATTATGAATGCCTTTGGAAAACTGTCTTGGCTTGTTTTTTAATTTTTTTTTATTTAGTTTTTTTTGTTAATGAATTATAAGTGGTAATACCTTATTTTATAGTTCTGTATTTGATTCTCTCCTAGACGGACAAATGGACGAGCAGGAGCTGAACGAGCCTCAGAACAGGGTTACCCTGCTTAAAGGTATTTTATCCTTTCATTGTAGTGTTTCTAAACGGCTCTATGTGAATTGTTTGGGCTGTGAGTGGTGCTGAACCTTCCTACTGCATTAGTCATATTCTTTTAAATATGCTGTAATGCCCATTTGGGGTCAGTGCAGTGGCACGGCACATGGCTGTTAGGCTTAGGGTGTGGCATTACTCGCTAAGGCTATATAAGGTTTTGATAACCGTGATTCATTGGAAGTAACAGTGTTCTGTTATGGAGTTTAACAGGTGTGAGCAGTGGGAGTTCTGGCCCACTTTTCACTTCACAGGAACATTGGGTGGGGGCGCCACCGGAATGTAAACCAATTAGAGCATAATTGGGAAGGAAAGTTCTGGGGCATGAGGGTGAGGGGAGTGGTCTGTCAGTGTGAAGAGTTGTGTCCTACATAACATTCTCATCAGCTAATATTCCTTGTGGACATTAGTTTGTGATTTAATTATTAGTGTGTTATATTTAAACTGTGCTGGTTACTTACTCTGTATTGATTTAGACTGTACAGGCCGTTAATTCTGAATGCAGTTTTAAGTTTTTTGACATTGATTTGACGTGATGACTTCTATTAAGCACACACGATGAACCAAAATCACAAATATTTTCACTAAAAACTGTACAGGCAACAACTTAATTCTCCTGTGTTTTTTGAAGAAACTGACCAAAAAAGCCTCAACAGAATAAAATGAGAATCTAGTTGTATTTCATTTTTAAGTTAAAAAATGGGATTTTTTTTTTTGGAAAATCAAGCAATGAATGATTTCATTTCTTAGATCAGCTGTTTGTTACTGTGTAGTTTTTTTCACTGGTTATTTATTTATTTGGTTGTTGTTTTGTTTGACTAGTACTGATGATAACATTTGAAAAGGCACAGTGTGACAATTTAATAGAAACCATTAGTCGTATTGTTGTATTGTCCATCACAGCTTCTAATCTAAGCTTCTCCTAGAGGTCTTTCAGTTTTATTCTCTCTGTGTGAAAGGTCAGGGATATAGAAGCCCTTAATTGATCACAATAATAAATGAATTTTATGTTGAAGACAATTATGCTAACAGTTTATTAAAACCTGTGAACAGATGGTGATGACTGGAAACTATTGTGAGTGGGTAGGGATGGTTTTGTCCCGGATAATCACTGGTTAGTGTTTCTGTGGGCCATTGCAAGCCACTTTTATCTGTCAACTGCTTAGTGGGAGCTACGTTCACCCATACAAGCTGTAAAAGCTCTCTCTCACTCAGTTGGGTCATTATGGAACATAGTACAGTTCTGCTGCGTCATTTGAGTTAAAGCAGGCCTCTGTAGAGCCTGAATATTTCACATTGCTCCAGAATGACCGGCTATCTTTTTAAAGGCTACAGATGTGTGGTTTTCATCTTCTGTGAAGTGCCTAAAAGGATGCCTCATTCCTCTACTCCCTTTTTAATTCAGTATATTTATATACCAGTGCTCGGAAGTTGAAATGATTGCTGACGTTTGTTAAATGGTTTTAATATGCTTGTCCTGTGTAATTCTGAAGGTTTCAAACACTGAGTGTTTGTAAATAACTTAATGTAATGCAAGAAAATAAAAATACAATAAAATGTGATAAACAAACGTAATATATTAATAATGTACAGAGCCCTCCAATTATTGGCACCCCTGGTTAAGATGTGTTCTTAGGCTTCTAATAAATCACAGATCCTTTATTACACATTACAGAGGGCATGAGGTGCTTATCTGCATACTCATCCTTGCATTTACGCCAGACCCACTTAGAATGTTTGTTGCCAAAAAGCTCAATTTTAGTCTCATTTGGCCAAAGCGCATTGTTCGTTGAAATCCCAGTACTGCTTATATACTCTTAGATACATAAACAAGCACCAATAATAAATCTGCAATGTGATCTGCAGTGTGTATAAGAGGCGGGCACTCGGGTAGAGCGCACTAGTTTAACACACACTGTGCCAAGACGCATTAGATGCTGTGGACTGAGATTGTAAATAGTTTTTCATCCACCCACCCATTTCAGGTTGAGTCATAATGTTATATTAAATATTACTGAGGACAATCATGCAGTGCTTTAAAGTGCAGCAAGATGACGTGTGTAATACAGGCAGATTGCCTTTTGGGAGAGGGGACCAGACAACGAACATTGCTTTAATGACGAGCAAATAATGTCCATGTAATAATCTCTGATGGCCTAGTATCTGGCACTCCACAGTTTGGTGCTCATTGCTTTTAAGTGATACAGATCACATTGCATAACAAATTTCATTAATTTAACAGTTCATTAAGACGACTGTTTTATGTAGAGAATCATTGTAGAGGGCTTATGTCACATTTTATTTGCTCTTCTCTTCCCTATGCTAAGGCTCTTGGCCTAATGAATATGCTGCACTTTACACTGCTCCTATATATGGAGATAATCATTTTGGTCCACTTGTTAGAGGATGTGATGAACAACATTCCCGTATAACATAACTGCCCCCAAGTATGGAGTTAATTGTGGCCAGTCACAGGTCTTCATACCAATTCCACCGAAACATTAAAAAAGGTATTGCTTCTTTTCTATAACACTGGTTCTTCGGGTGCTTACACATCTTTTGTGTATGTATTGCAAATTATGTCTGAGCTATATTTTGAGTAGTTGGAGAACTGCTGTTTTAAAGAAGCGTTTTTATAAATGAGATGACATTTTTTCAGACAACCTCCAAAATAACAAGCACTTATAAGTATCCTTATTTCATGTAGACTTTTAAAGGCAAAGAGCAGATTTGTTTGAAAATGTTACTGTTGAACGCCAGCAGAGGGAGCTGTTGAACAACTATAGGCAACATTAGAACAACGTCGTCTCTTGTTTATTAATGATTTTAATGCTCTCAATTTGCTTCACTTTTGTATGATGGAACAGAGCTTCAGGTATTTGTTTTCAAACTGAAAGATGACATTGTACCAATAATGTTTTTTGTAAACAGCTGATTTTTAAATTTTGCATAATGCGCTAAACACAAGGTAACATGGAAAATGGGGGCTGGTAGTCGTAAGTTGAGATCATAAATAAGAGCCACACACACACACACACACAAACATCTATCTATCTACCTCTCTATCTATCGCTATCTCTCTCTATATCTATCTCTCTATCTCTCTCTATCTATCTCTATTCAATTCAATTCAATTCAATGGGTGTATTATTGGCATGACAAAATAGTGTTTGCATTGCCAAAGCATCATACATATATCCCCTGTAAGACCAAAAAGGTCTTACAGGGGAAAACAAAAATAGAACAACACTAACTAACTAAACAAACTGTACATTTATACTGAACAAGTTTCCCTCATGTGTCCCTCATACTGTGGCAGAGTGAAATGTACTTTGCTGCTAAAGCAGCTGTATGTCCTTCTCCAGAGAGGACGGCCATTTTCTCGCTTATGTTAAAGGTTTGGAAGTTTGGGTGGCTGGCTTTAAATTTACATAAATATTTTTTTCTTATTTCATTATATTTTTCACCGTGAAGAAGAAAGTGCTCCTCTGTCTCAACCTCCTCTGTCTGGCAGTGACATCTATCTATCTCTGTCTGTCTGTCTGTCTGTCTATCTATCTATCTATCTATCTATCTATCTATCTATC
>JBBIGC010000131.1:6345635-6362648 GCA_037576955.1 Lepidarchus adonis | reverse complement strand
GTGTGTGTGTGTGTGTGTGTGTGTGTGTGTGTGTGTGTGTGTGTGTGTGTGTGTGTGTGTGTGTGTGAGAGAGAGTGCCTTTCCCCTTGTTTGCGCTGGGGCTGTGAAGCAACGCTGATCCGCCCAAGTGACTAAGGCTTATCATGTCCTAACTGTGTGCTAGTGGAAACGTCCAGAGAGAAACGTATCAGGATTCTCATTAACAGTAATAAGGAGAAGCGTCTTGCAGCCGACCTTATCCTCGGAGGTGGGCTTGCATAGACCACGCTTGAGGAACATTTCTCCCCACCCAAATAAAAACACTTGCAACCAGAGTCTAGTAGCAAATTCCTTTCCACCTGTCTGGATGTACGACATTCAGTGACCTGCATGCCTGAAAACCCCTCAGAGATATTGACCAACATTCAACCACAGTCCAGAAGAAACCTGAGGGTGAAATAGACTGAGAGGTTATGATTTTATAAATCCAACATTTATCTAGAAAATGTTACTGTTATGTGTGCGCTGAACAAGAAGAAATCTTTCTGACATGTTTGGTTGTATATAATGTGAGGTTTGTAGATTTTCCTAACAATTTTCAGTAGTAAGATATTAATACGAAAATGTAAAAAACATGTACTTATATTTATATATTTACCGGTATATTACTTTTTAACTATAAATTATCATAATAAACGCCATACATCTTAAATTGTAAAAAATAAAATAGGAATTACTGCTAATAAAAGTGAATTTTATGATACGTTTCAAGTTTATAGCACTTACACAATTTTTGCTTAAGCTACTGACGCAGTGTGGCCGTAAGTATTTAGACAGTGATGCCTGTTTCTTTGAGTAGGTCATAGGTCATTGAAAACATAATTGTCCTCCTTTTTAAAATAAATAAGAGTTTAATGTATGATGTAAATGCTGTCGAGTGTCAATACTATTCACATGATCAACACAGTCTATACATAGAATTTAAGCTTCAAAGACAGACAAGATGAAATTAATTGTTGTGATGTCACAAAAAACCACCCACTCAGCCTACAGCACCTTAACCACACCCATTCACAGTGATGTTATGAGGAGTGTTTCAATCAGGATGTCTTGTGTATATATATACACACATATATAAATATAAGAAGGGTTGAAGGGGGCACGGACCAATAACAAAACCAGTCTGTTTAATGTGGGAAGTGGTTGTTTACTATGAATTATGGCTGTCGTTTGGTGAAAGACAAACATGATTAATGGAACTCTGGGAAAAAAGGTGAAAGAAAAATGAGGATATGGACCTTAACTGTGGCCTTAAGCTTAAGACAGGTCCTCTTTAAGAAGATACACAAATAAAACTAGTATCAGCTGAGTGAGGTTTCGGGCAGTTTTAGTCCAAAACCAGAACCAGTTCACTGTTATATTGCTGCTCAAGTGCTAAAAAGTGAATTATCTTTACAGGAGCTGTTTTAACATCATACATTTAATATACATTTTTATTAGTTCTATAAACATAAAGATATCATGTTAATATCTTATTCAAATTCTTATTTCGGATAGTGTATATTACCTATTGTTTAGTGAACTTTATTGATATTAAACACATTATCCGTTCATGCTAAACTGCTCGAGAACGAAGTGGGCGTCTAGTGCAGCGCCACTGCGCATGCGTGAACGATCCGCGCTGGGAAAGACTGTGCATCGCCACTGCGCATGCGCGGAGGATCCGCGCTGGGAAAGACTGTGGAGCGCAGGAGCGACCGCAGTTCACAAGCTCCTCAGGGAAGCGGGCGAACACACCACACGGCTTCAGCGAGGCGACCCAAAGCGACACTTTTCCATAGCGAAAATGCCAGCCACAGAGAAAGACCTGGCCGACGATGCGCCGTGGAAGAAAATCCAGCAGAACACGTTCACGCGCTGGTGCAACGAACACCTGAAGTGCGTGAACAAGCGGATAGCTGACCTGCAGCTGGACCTGAGCGACGGCCTCCGCCTCATAGCCCTGCTGGAGGTGCTGAGCCAGAAGAACATGTACAGAAAGTACCACCAGCGGCCCACCTTTCGACAGATGAAGCTGGAGAACGTGTCTGTGGCTCTGGAGTTTCTGGACCGAGAGAACATCCGCCTTGTGTCTATAGGTGAGCGACCTGCTTCAGTCTGACCTTTGACCTAAACACACTCCCGCTGTACAGATTTAATGTTTAGAACGACTTAAAATGTGCGGGTGGTGTTTCTTTTTCTTTAGAAGAGTTTATCTCTTCAAAACAAAGAGTTTTGTAAACGGTCCAGTTGTCTCGCCTCCGCCAACTGCACCTGCTGTCACCGCTGCTCCTTCAGCGGCAGCGCTTCTACTGTAAGTAGCCTGTGGTGGCCGGGGTCAGGCTGGTCACGTGACTTTAACCCCGCCCCCACCTGAGGTACGGCAGACCGGTTAATCGATTTTATATCGAAATCGCAATTTAAATTATATCCTACATTATTCAATAACACATTTTGATTGGGGCAGTTTTATTAATACAGTGTCTCCTTGTGTTACATCGCACTCGACATAACAGCGATTCATGGTTCTGTTGCTTTTCTTTAAACACAGTGTTTGCGACATAAAAACAAAGTTTGAGTGGGAACTAGTTTGTAGGAGACAAATACACTCAGCATCACGCAACGTTATATGAGGGAGACGGCGTTGTGCCATTCTACTACATACACTATATAGACCACAATGCATTGCTCCCCATGAAACGATGTGTGCTACTTATTCATGTTTAATAAATATATGCCATCATTACTTGCGTGAGTTCCGACCTACGGTGAAATTCGTGAGGAACAGAACAATTCAATTTAAACAGCTAATAACTTCCATGTCCATGTTTATTGATTCCCATCCATTAAAATGATCCAATCAAAGCCACTGATTCTTATATGTGATGGTGTATATTGTGTACTGTCACACCGCTATTGAGGCTGTAACGTCTTGAATGCTTACTCAACTGTAGTATAATTACTCTGGAATATTACATTTAAGCCTAAAAAAACTTTTTTTTTGCAGAGAAAGGGGTCTGGGTAAATAAAATACCTTAATCTGAAATAAACAATTAATTTGAATTAGTCAGAACAGTGGTAAACACTTGAATGAGATATTTATACTTGGGCTTCAGAGAGATGTTCCCTAATTTAGCACTAACTTAAGAAGTGCCGGTCGGTTTACGTGTTGTTTTAATGGGCAGATGTGCTTAAAATACCAAAATAGTAATTTTCCCCTCAGAAGTTGGGGAAGGTTGTTGGTTGGTTTCTCTCAGATGCACCTGTCGCCACTACTGGAAGCTTAGCATTTCACAACTCCAGAACATCCTCGAAGCTCTTGACAGGGGTTGGGTAACATGAATCTGCAAAAACTGTGAGAAATGAACCAATCTTCTAAGTCTTAGCAACTGGTAAGGAGTTTTGAGAGAAGCTGACAGCTTCCAGGGTGTAAAACATCGGCTAGAATTGTCCCCTACACATTGGAGATGCCACAGATTTCTTACATTTGAGTTATTTTCTACTGTTGTTCTTCACTGATGAAGAAAATGAAGACACATGAAGAAACATCCATACAGCTAATAATAAGACGATTGCCTCATCTGTAATGATAAGTGGCTCTGGTCCTGCAGGATCTTGCACATTTCTTCCTTTTTCATGCTAATCGGCTTTTTAACAAGCTGTTCCTGAGCTGAAGTGGGTGTGTAAGATCAGAAAAACACTCAAATGTAGAGTGCAGGGCCTAAGAGAAGGTTTGAGAAGCACCAGTATGGCCAGTGTAAGGCATCTCCTGTTGATTGTTCTTGTTTTAGGTCTTAAACTTTGCTTCTGTAGTTGTTTGGACACCTTTATATACTCCTACTCATCTGCTATTTGCTATTTGTCAAACCCTTTCTGAGCTGAATTAAGTGAAAGTGAGACTGAGCCAGAGCAGTTCAGTTCAGAAAAGCCACATTGATCTCCCAGACTCCGTCCATTGATGTTCTCTGACGACATATTGGCAACGGCGTTTACTTTATTTATCTTGGAGCCTCATGGTGGCTATACATGTCTGTCAGTGTCTGTGCTTTTCCTGTTTTCAGATTGCACAACATTACAAAAGCAAGAGCAGATCTGAGACGCTGTGTGTACCTGTGACAGAGAGTTGTGAAAGGTGTTGATCTCCGTAGACGCAGCCTAATCCGAGTCATCACAGAGGAATAATTGACCCTTTGCCTTTGTTTGATAATTATCCTGACGAGGGGGAAACATGGCCGTATGGTGTCATGGCAACTCTGTAATATTGACCTGATTTATATGGCACTTCTGCCAGGCTAAATGTGTGCTGGGTGGGAACGTTTAGGGTCGTTCTCACAAAACCGCCGCCTGTCCATAAATATTTGAATGTCAGTCATTGTGCTGATGAACAATATGTGTATAATTTAGGGAATTTGGAGTTCTGAATGGTAGAACAAAAAGTACATTTATTACTTCGCCTGTTTGCTTTTTTTTGTCATTTCGCTGTGTATCCACATGTTTCTTATTACTGATTACTGTCCAACGTTTCTCATGTTCATGAGAATAACACTGTAAAACAAGGATTTGTGCCGTTGAGATGATGTTGCAATTAAGGTTCTTTTGAAAAAATATGGTTGCAGCAGACATCTGAGAATTTTTTTATTTTTATTTGAGCATGAGCTTTGTTACCAACAGGCCACACTTCTTTCTATGGTTTGTGTGATTTATCAAATCTTACTTCACCAGAAGGTGAGCACTGTGCCACTGCTTAACTGGATGAATAGAAATGTTCCTTTTTATTTGGCTTGCTTTACCCAGATACTCATTTTATATTCACACCAGACATACTTTAGGTGCAGAAACCGAATGAGGTAAGATGAGTAATGTTAGTTAGACCTTCTGAAGACATGACTCATTTTGTTGCATCATCCTTTCAGAAAGTGGCTATAATAAATCCGTTTGCTACTATTGTAAATACCCATAGCAAGCCAATGAAAAACAGCAATGGGTTTCTCACGTTTTTAAAACAAACCTAGTAATTAAGTACCTTGAAACTTTCCAAATGTGCGGTAAAGTCCATTTTGAATTAATTGGTGCCACAAATGCCAGCACAGTTCTATGTATCCACATCTGTAGCCTACATCAGTTTAGCCCCGCCCATTCACAATTATGCTAAGATTTAGTTCAGAATTGTTTTTGAATGAGGTATGAGACAGGCAACCAATCAAAAGTTTGCTACCAGTCATGTTTCCTATAGCTGTTATGTATTAATACTATGTGAAGATTTTCTCCCCTGCATGATGATGTTGGGTTCTAGGGCTAAAGGTAGTTTTAAGCTTAGTTTACACCACCGTTCTTGTCGCCACTGTTTACTCAGGAAGTGGATAAATGGCTCCCATAGGTTTGAATTTGCCCAGATACATCCTGAACAATAGTGACTTCCTGTCCAGAAAGTGCCCACGTGTTGTTTTCATTGGTGCCGAAAGATGAATATAGACTGGTACTTTAAATCGTGACGATCAATGCCCTCTCCACCCAAGCCATTGTTTTGCATCACATGTGGCATTTGTCTTCAGACTGTTGGTCTTATCTTGCATATGGGCTGTGAACAGCTTGCTCTCAGACACAGGCAAGGTGAGGTGTAGAATACCCCAAATAAAAGCCATGTTTATTTGACTTGCTTAATGTCCTGTGATTATCTGCCTGTAAGGTACCTTGCTTTTCTCGACCCGAGAAGCAGGTAAATATAAAGCTAGTCGGCTCATATTTGTCTTTCTTGAAAGGAACATATTCACAAATGGTTTGAGGCAAGGCTGCAAAAAATTGGCCTATGAAGACATTTCGTTTGCCCTGTCATAAAGTAACCAAACCCACTACATTCAATGAGAGAGAACATTTATATAATGTACCAAATGTTAAGCAATATGGCAAAAGACGTTTTTCTGACATACGATGTGTCAGTGTGTATTCTTCCATCATCTGTGAAGAATAAGTGTTTTTTAATATTGATATCCTCACTATATTGTGGCCTTAGGTTATCATGATAATAATAAATATCACCATATCGCCCACCTCTAATATAACACATGAAGTTTTTGCTAAGGCAAAAGGTTCTGACTCCTGTATTGCAGTGTAACCAGTGAACAACTATGCTAATCATAAGTTTAGAACGTTTATCTCAAACCTTAAATAAAACTAACAACTTCACTTTATGTCCGCATTTTCTGAGGCTTTTGTGTTGTCTTTAGTTTATTAAAAGCAATTGAGAGATGACATATTTGCCTTTTAAGTAGTCTTCTGGCCTTTAAAATAGCGTTTCTCAGGTCTTTTGCTAATTGCTAATGTAGATTACCATATGTCAGTGGTTTGCTAGGTTGTGAAATCTGTTGCCTATTTGTTATATGATTCGGCACGAAGTTGTTAACCCATGACCAGGTCCTACTTACTCTTGAACGTATGTTTCCAGTTGATTCGCCGTGATTCACAAGTGTGGCTTAGTATAGTGATGCTTTTACGATGTATCGATCTTGGTCCAACATGCATGAGTTTGATCACAGTGTGGATCTGAATGATCTGAAAATAGCACGAGTGGTCTCCTTGATGTTGTCTGATGCTGCTTCAGTCGATGGGAGCAGAGGCAATTCCCAGACCATGAAGGGAAAAGAAAAAAACTGCAGACAAATTGAACTGGAATAACTGCTTTCTCCCTCAGAATGCAATCAATGCATTCTTTGCTGTTTGCACAATTGCATTTTTGTTTGAAAGTGATGCGGCTGCAGATATGAGTCAGTTCTAGAAGGCCCTGGGGGGGGGGGGGGCACATATGGTTGGATAATATCAATATGTGCTTTTGTAAAATAAATGCCTTTCCATCTGTTTTCTCTGGTGGTCAGTACTCTGTCCAGTGTTGCTTTTTAAAAATAGTTTTAACTGTCTTTACTACTGTCAATTATTTACCTCATCCAAGGAAAATCTGTTTTGCATGTATATCTCTTTGGAGAAGGCCTGTAATCAGCTTGTCTGAAAACCAGCCCAGCTCTTGGTAGCAATTCATAAATCCCACCAACAGAGTGCACAGTGGCATGCCAGGCAGGGTGTGGTGTGCTCATACAAGTCTAGCTTTCCAATGTGACTAGCATTAAAAAAAATAAAAACCTTTATCCGAAAGAACAACTCTGCAATGGCTTGTTAGTAAGGTCTGCCTTTGGAAGCCGATGAAAGCTTCCCCTCCTACTCGCATCCTCTGAGCTCAACCTAAACAAATATGCATCTCTAGATGGAGTGGTCATGCTCATGGAATTCACTGGTGTTTTATGGCCTTTAATCAAAACAACAACCACAAGCCACCACAGGCCTCCCTCGCAGATCCCAACTCCACCCGGCGTTCAATAAATCATGCTGTTCAGAACTTTAATCTCCAAAGACAAAGCACTGAATGCAGGGGGAGTGGAGGATCAGTGCTGCTGTGACTGAGGAATGCTCAATTTGTTTGATACATGTCCCTATAAGATTGGAGTCTTTAGGCTGGAGTTTGGCCTGCAGTGGGAGTTCAATGGGTTTTCACGTAGCCTGTGTACCTAAATATTTGACCAAGCCTAGAGCTGTGTGATGGATGTCCTTGTTAAATGTGCTTCTAATGTTCAGCCAGATTTACACCTAGTAGTCCTAGAAAATACTATATTGTTAGATTTGTTCTTTTAAGTCACAGACATGTTGTAGTTTACTTTTTCTTGTTATTTTTTATTGATTATAACTTTATTACTGTAGTCCTGCTGCTGACTCAAAAGCAGGTTAACATAACCTGTACGCCAAGCTCTTAATATTTAAAGCATCCCTTTGGTAAAAAAAAAAAAAGACACCGCATTTTCACAGCAGTTTATGTGAAAATGTAATGTAGCATAAACCACAATTTTATAATAAAATTTCAGTCTGTCTGTAAAACAACCTATTTTACAAATGTCTGGTGTTTAAGTAATGTCGTGGCATTTTTTTTTTTACACACGGTGTGGCCTTGAACTGACCCTGGAATGATGCTGTACGTCAATAAGTTTTCACTTCTACCTGTTTTCTTCAGATTAAAAAAACTCAAAACTAAACTGTGTTGCAACCAGCTAAGCACTGGCCCTGTTGTCAGATTATGACTTCAATACCTGGTCATGTCACATCAGTCTGGGAGTCCAGGAGAGCATTAATGATGGTCATGCATTTGTCTGTTCACTGATATATTAGTGTTCTCCTCCAAGCGTGCTGAGCTGTCCAGTGACTCCTTGTATCTTCGATGCTAATGCCAGATTAGCACTGTTATACCACGGGGGAGATGTTGCTAGAAAGGTGGACACAACTAAAATGAGTGGCCAAGGGGAATCCAAAAAAACGTTATATGCTCAATGTTAGTGATGGATAAGACTAATATGCACTGAACTGGACGTCTCCATTGAGTAGCAATCATGTTTTTGGTCCTATATGTAGAAGAGTGCCATATTTTTTCTCTAGGGTGTGGCTGATAAGGTGGTTTTCAGATTTTCTCTTTATTCCCATTGCCGTCTTTTTGTAACCTCTGGTCAGAACAGAGTGGGATTGTAGCTCTTCTGGACTGACGGTTAGATGTGAAATGTCATATCTGTGTGTTAAGTAAACAGTTGCGAGAATAGCAAGTGCGATTTAGAGATCAGTGGCTGCTTAAACTGTGATTTCCTAAACACCTATCAATCAATCATGCAATAGTATTAATCAGATGTTTTGTTTTTTACTTTTGCACTGGAGAAACAACTATTCAGACACACGTTTTTGTTATTGAATATATTTCCATTGCATATTTCATCTTTACACACATTTTATTTTACATTGTACTTATTTATTCATTCATTGTACAAATTGATAATTCATTTTGGGGCACAAGGAAGCTAGGTCCAATCCCAGCTGACTATGGAGCAAGGCTGGGTTCACTGCAGACAGGAAGACATTGTACTTATGAATGTGAATAAAAATTTGTAACAAATTATGTTTGTTGCTGACAATTTTGAGTCTGTCGTTCAGTAATTTAGTTACATTTTAGTTTTTCAACTTGGAAGAACTGCAGTATTCACTTTAAACTGGGCTAATTGTGCTCGCTGTAATGCTCCAATGCATAACTTGACAGTCAGTTTTATTTAAGGTCATTTGTAGTGGTTTTCAACCATGACTTATGCTTTATTGCATGAACTCTTCCCAAACATTCCCCTTTCACAATGTCCCCAGGTGTAATTTGCTCCAGTTTATGAATGCTCAATGCTTTTTGCGAAATTAGAAACGTTTTTATTTCCATGTAAATTTAATAGGTATCTGAATGAGTACCATTTCCTGAGAGGTCTGTTTCTTAAACATGTGTTTGTTTATGCTAAATACATACATACAGGTCAGACGACATGATGTTTGTTTCTTCTTGCTGTAATGGAATCCAAAAAAACTGCGAACTTAAACCATCATCCTCGTGACTCAAAACGTGTTGAGTTGTTAAGTAATCTCAAATATACTAGCTATGAATATGAACCATTTCATTTTAATGATTTCTCCGGTCATGCCCTTGTCCTTCTCTTCACCACTTTAGAGGCTTGAGCTCAGGAGATTAATCTTCAACTTGTTCGCCCCCAGGCCTCCCAGAGCTGAACTCCATTCCATATGTCTCACAAAAAAACCCTTTTAACTATCCAGTGTTTTCTCAGTGAGACAAATGGGGTGCGGAGTGAACGACTCGCATTATTGAGGGTGCTAGCTGTGAAGAACATCTTAGCAGAATTAAATAATGCCATTAAATGTTTTAAGATTGCTGGTGGATTCTTCTTTAGTAGCGTTTGTTGTGACACTGGTACTGGAGGCCTGGTGTCCAGCACCGTTTGGTTTGATTTACCTCCTTAGAACCTGCCAACGTACAGGTGAGTGGACCCAGCTGTGTTTGAGACGAAAAATGAGCGCCAGCCTTGAACAGCAGCTGGGGAACCTGGTTCTGTACTGAAACTGATGCATTCTTATGGTACTAAGGTCTAATGGTTAACTGCAAAGGTATCCCATTCATAAAATGAATGAAAATATTAAGTGTCTAGTTTCAGTTTGAGACATCTAGTTTCAGTTTGCATGCTATTTTAATAAAAAAGTCCAGTTGAACTTGCTATTTTTTGTGTTTAGTATAGATTCCTGCAGTCTGTGTCTTTCATTTTCATTGTTATCTTCTCTCATTCAAAGAAAGCATGGAATATAATCAGAAATATAATGACATTGAGTTTTATCAGCCCTGTTCTTTAAGTATGTGGTTAAATTCAGCCTCAGTTTTCGCCTCGTGCTGTAAAGATGACATACTTCGATACTGACTGAGAACCAACTGTGCTTATATGTTGACAGTTGAAATATGAAACTTTCATTCATACACCTTGACAATTCTTGATCAAAAGATAATGACTTGTTGATTTCAAGTTCCACTTTATCTCTGAGATGTAGATAGAAGGGTTAGAATTAGAGGAATTCCAGTTCTTATCACATGGCCAGAGCTTGACTTGATACTAGGGTCTGTAGCAGCCAACTCCCTCCGACTTTCTTGAAGAACTGGATGCGAGTAAGAAATCCCAGAGTAGTGGCAGTGTGATTTACTACAACATTACTTTTCTCTGCAGTTGCTGTGACGCTTTCGCTTAAATAGTGGGAGTCTGTAATTACCATTTTGGGTGAGAACCTTGTTTGCGAATGAAGACGTGCATGTGTTTAAGACATTGAGCACCATCAGTGTCTGAGCGCTGGCTTTGTTGCACAGTTTCTGCACATGAGATTTCAAGGTGTGACCTAAAACAGACTTGGTGGACACTTTGTTCTGAAATCTTGTTGCATTTTCTTCCACTTTGCTTTCAGACAAACAAACGGAGAACATGCTTTGTAGAACGCTTTGCCAGCATTTCTTTCTTCTTGCATTATTGGGCACGTTTTCCTGTTGTGACCTAGATGTTGTACCTGCAACCAGTCTCTCAAAACTTGTCGTACTGGATCGTCATGTCTGGATTGGCAGTACTTATCCACCCTTGTTTGTCCTATTCTGAGCATGTGCACACACAGGAAACAGTCTTTCTTTTTGTCTTCCTCCTGCCTCCTGGGGGCTGTTTTAAAGCAGAAGGGCCATCATGCACAGAAATCACAAAGCTCTGGCATTCTCGTTGAAGGAAACCCCATAAGGCCGCTTCAAACGTCTGGAATCCACCATCTTTTTTCTTCATACTTCTTCCGATATCCTGTCCAGTGGAATAGCAATAGCTTCAGGACAAACTACTCTATCGGCCCCTGGTAGAGTGTGAAACATCTGAGTGAACAGCTACGTTTAACGCTTTGGTTCATATGCACAGTTGTTTAAAGCTGTTTGTCTGTCAATTCTTTTTATTATTAGATTAATCACCACGCTGAACCATCGTGCCTTTAGCCATTTCTTCTCCCTGTTTAGAAACTAGCTACTGAACACATTACTTTGAAAGAACTTACTTTTAATTCCCAGTTTATGGAGCGAGAGCTGCTTTCAAACCTGTAGCTGCAGACAAAAATCTGTTGGGGCTTCTTGGATGTAAAAAAAGTTCCACTTAACTGTAATTGAACCAGGGAAATGCAAAAGAGTGGAAAAGACCAATGTTGTTCCTTTATTTGGAAGTCAATAGTATGTTTATTTTACATAAGGAGATCAATAAAAAACTTTTTGATGGACTTCAAGGAAACTTCTCAACTTTCCCCCATAATCAACATCATTGGATAATTGACTTCATTGACTAATAGTTGTTGTTTGTTCATTATTGCCATTTACGTTCTACAGTCATGCTCCTTCTCAAAAGGATTGCTCTGATCAATTCCCAATATCAGATTCCCAATTCTCATTCTGCTGTCTCCGTTTTCTCTGCGGCTGTGGAGATGGTGATGAGGTCCAGCTTCTCCATTGTCTTGGTGAGTGAATGTAACTGAGGCAGTCAGGCCACACCTGATTCTGACATGAACTGAACACAGGAAGAGCCGTGCAGGGCAGGGCTGTAGGAAGGAAGTTCTTTCCCTGTGAAACCTGGAAAGGTGGAAATGCCTGAGCTCTAACTTGCCCGACATTGGGAACACAACTTGCAGAGATGCATGAACTCAGGGCTGATTGGAGTGGAAAGTGCCCCAGTTATAGCCACTGTTCTGCACAATCAGTGATGGGTTTGTTTTACCACAGAACTCAAGCTATCTGGCATTTGTAAAGTTCAGCCTGGGCGCTTTGTAGTCAGAGTGAAAAAGAAAGCTCGTATGTCCACCTCCCCACACTGAGCGTGACACACTTTAGTCACCATTGCTGTGCTCTGATTTACTTCCCCCAGTCCAGACGGCACTTTGTTCTACACTTAGACGGTTCTTCTTTCACTCAGACTCTCTGCACTAAGGATGCGACTTTGTCCGTATGTAGTCATCTGAAGATGTTTACAGCATTAATACACATTGAAATCATTTTAATTATGGTTTTATTAATGGACTTTCTATTGAATATCTTGTTCAACTATCAAACAAATGTGAAGTTATTACCAGCAATGTTTACTGGTCAGATTCTAACCGGGTGAAGATGGTGGCGTCCTCTGTGGCACGGTTGTAGCAGTATGCCATAAACCTGCATAAGAAAATAATGGAGGTTGTCTTAATATTTTTGAGTTTGTAAAATGTATAATAATTTCACAAACCCAAGGTTGCTTTACATCTAAGGGGAAAAACATTTAGGAAGAAAGGACAGGAAGAAAGGAAGTCATGGAAAAGAAAAGTTTTTAATTGTAATTTAAAGCTTGAAAATGATAAACAGGTTTAAAGAGGTTGTGGAAGAGAGTTCCAGAGTTTGGGGGCAGTAGCACTGAGAGATAATCCATCCATAATGGAAAGATGGGTATGAGGGACCATCAGAAGGTTGGTATAGATGACCCGAGAGCGAGAGGGGCAGCAGGGCTTGAGAAGTGAAAAAGTGAAGCAAGAATGTGTCAGGATTTGAAAATAAGAAGAATTTAAATTTGTAGAGGACTGAACAGGGAGCCAGTGTAACCGAAAGAGGATGGGAGTGATGTGGGATGAGTGTTTTCTACGAGTTAGAAATCTGGAAGCAGAGTTCTGGATAAACTGAATTTTTTGAAAGGATCTGAAAGAAAGACCAGGTTTAGTGAGTGAGTGTGTTTGAGGAGGGGAACAACCAAACTGTGCAGGACACTAGTTTTGGACACCCCTGCTTTAATGCAATGAGTGGGCTACCACTAACTCAAAAAAAATAACAGACATACCAAAAATTCCCTGCAGAAATGTGGACATGAACATTGGTATAGAAAACCTAGGAGTGTTTATTAGACTGCTCCATTAATAACAAACAATGGAAAGACTAGAAAGCAGTGAATATGGTTCCACAGGTTTTGTGTTGAGCAAATCTAATCAGAGGACACTCCCAACTGTTTACATTTCCAATAGTGATTTACAACAGGCTGGACTGGTGTCACACAATACATTTTTAATATAATACATTGATCAGCCATAACATTAACACCACTGACAGGTATAGTAAATATCATTGACAATCTGGTTGTTTCATTACAGTGGCAACTGTCGGGGTTGGTGGGGATATATTCAGCAGTAGGTGAACAGTCAACCTGAAGTTAATGTGCTGGAAGCAGGAAAATAAGTAACTGTAAGGATCTGAGCCATTTTGACAAAGTACTGATTGTGATTTCTAGAATGACATGTCTTGTAAAGTGTTGTAGGCCTGCAGTAGTTAGTACTAGGGCTGTGCTAAATAAATTGATACAGCAAAATATCACTGCTGTATCGACATCAACAGTTAAAGAAATTTTTTGGCAAGCTGTCCAATGGTGTAACAGCAGTTTTGAAAAAGAAACATCCCTTGTAGTGCAGTGCGCAATACAGCTGTATGGTGCCAGCAAATAACATGTTCTGAATGTAGAAACATTGAACAAGCAGGTGAAACTTTTATGATCAATAAGGTGTGTGACTCTCAGTGGGCGTATATATACAGTACGTCACGCTAACAATCGGCTAGCCAGCAACACGGTGAGCCAGCAACACGGCTAGCCAACAACTCGACTAGCCAGCAACACGGCGAGCCAGCAACACGACTAGCCAGCAACACGACGAGCCAACAACTCGACTAGCCAACAACTCGACTAGCCAGCAACGCGACTAGCCAGCAACACGACGAGCCAACAACTCGACTAGCCAGCAACGCGACTAGCCAACAACGCGACTAGCTAACAACACTGCGAGCTATCATTGTGACATTGGCTAACAACGCAGCTAACAACGAAGGACGTGCCGTTTTGTTTTTATTTTGCTGGTTCTTGTACAAATGCATTTCAAGCTGCTATAGAGAATAAGCTGAAGGACACATGTGCAAGATCCATAAACAAAGGAAAGCTAGAGCATAAAAAAGGCATTTACATTTTTTACTCAATTGTGTTGTAGATGCCGTTGTTTACTGAGACGCAAAAACAACAACAGGACAGCTGACTGGTGGGAAAGAACTGTGATTTTCCAGTGTTGAACTCACAATAATAATGGACAGTTATTTAGAATACTTGTTTTTTGGCATTATTCAAAATGTATTGTGATGCGTTTTATATCATTGCTGCTGTATCGTGATACATATTGTATCATGCGGTTGTTGGTAATACCCAGCTTTAGTTAGTACCCATCAAATGTGATCCAAGTTAGGAAAACTGGTGAATTTGTGACAGTCATGGGCACCTAAGGCTCATGTGTGGATGCATGTGGGCAATGAAGGCCATCCCGCTTTGTGGAGGAGCTCCTGTTGTACAAAATATTAATGCTGAATCTGATAGAAAGGAGTCAGAACACACAATGCACCAATGTCCAAGTCAGACCTACACGATCATTTTTATTTTTTAATTTGACATTTGCAAAGGTCAGACTGCGTTTAAAAAATAAAAGCTCATTAACTGAACCAGGAAAATTGCTAAGAACTCTGGGAAGCTTTGTCTTCTGGCTTTCTGCTTGACGTCAGATGTGAAACTCAGTTAATCTGTCACGGACTTCTCTTTACTTAAACTTGAAAATAGGATTTTACTACATCAAACTCACCAGGATACTGAGCTCTAAAGAAGAAATTGTTGAACACACTGTGTATGTTTACTATCACATGATGTCATATAGATTTTTTTTGCTTTAATAAATCAATAAAATAATTGTATTAGTTATAAAATTGATATTTAAATCTGAAGTGTTATTTTAAGGGGTTCTTATACCATTGTAATTGTCCCATTCCTGTTCTGCGTACAGTGCATCTCGAGAGCTTCAGTTCTGTCACAACCTCTTGCTCCCAGTTCTTCAGAACAGTCGCCGGGCCCTCACCTGCTCTGCTCTATGGGCGAATGGGGTTTTTTTGAAGAGGAGAGGCTTGAAAAATCTGCTCTCAACCAAATATTTCAGGGTTGCTATAGTGCTCCTCTTCAACAATAATATTCACGGTCACGCTACCTTCTGGTGTGCATGGAAATCAGGTGCCAGAGCCTGTGCCTAAGAAAACCCATGAACTTCACTGCCACTTTCCTGTGTTGCAGTTTTTCATGTCGTTCTCTTGTGGTCGGCTGTTCGGCCACGTCCACCATTTACCTTTCCCTCATCTGCAGCCCTGTGCATTTCTTCACCTCTTCAATTACCTCAAGTCTGACTGCAGAGTCAGGGCTGTGTTTGGCAAATCTTATTTCCCCCTTGGCCACTGTCCCTTAGCAGTGTTCAGACCTGACCTGAAAAGAAAGAAAGGGGAAAAAAAAAAGTAAAGCTCCAAGGTCAGCACAGGAAACACCTACCCGGTCCCCTTGGTGACTGAAGGCCAGTCTTGCATCGTTTGGACTGCAGACTTGACCTTTGAGGAGCCTGGGTCTTTGCCACAGGAAACTCCTGCCCTCAATCTAACTGACACCACCGGTGAGCTCATGGTTCGGCTAAATGCTTGGAGACCCACAGAACCGTGCCTGTTGAAATGTTAACTTATGGAACTTTTGGCGCTGCTCTCCGAACAGGCTCATAGGTCCAGGACATGTCATTTACATATGTGGCGTAGTGATTATTGGGCCAAAATCTTCCGTTTTTTCCAGTCTAGTTAATCAGGCAAGATGTAAGTGAAGTTTTATTTTTATTTTCTGTTGCTACAAGGTTAATGTTGTAATTAAGTATTGGCTGCTTAAGCAAGGGATAGCGTATAGTGATGGCCATTTTGGGAAAATAAATCCCAATGGACATCACTAAGTATCACAGTCTAAAATTCCTCACAGCTGTTTTTAACATAAGTACAGGTAATAAAATATAATGTATCCACTCTTTTAACATCTTACTTCACCTAATTAATATTTATTTGGCATAAAATTGGAACAGATTTGCAATCAACTATATGAAATCTTGATTAAAATTTTTAATCAATTGACAGTCCTATTTTAAACATGCCTTGATTGGCTTTTTTATTTTCCTTTTGGCTGCATTTCCACTTACAGAACCTCTGTTGCTTCTGCGGTTGCAGATGAAGAGCCCTCTTTACGGCAAATGATTTAGGAATTTCACATCTTGTTCTCATAGCTGTGTCTTGCCTCCTTGTTCAACCGGCTCAAACAAAGCAATCAGTCATGCTGTTCTTTAGACCCATGCAGTGGGTCAACGCAAGATTAAAGTTAATGTTTTACATCTCCTGACATACCATCTGTGTTGGGCCTGTGCAGTGCATTGGATGATCTCATCTCTGCTTAGTGCTTACACAACTGCACCTTGCTCACTGATCCGGCATGTAACCTGCAGAGTTCAAATTCTTCAAATGCTTTTGCTCTGAGCACCTCGTTTTGGTAATGAAATTCATCTTCGTTCTCCACACACCTGGATGCTCTCGCAGCAGTATCGTTCTCCTGGGGAGTGTGTTCTCAGTACTAACCTGCATATACATTGATGATGGACAAGTTTAATCAAAATGCGGTTTGCAAATGATGAGGGAGGGGGGGGGGGGGG
>JBBIGC010000131.1:6326881-6345535 GCA_037576955.1 Lepidarchus adonis | reverse complement strand
CAAACAGCTGTAAAAAGCGGAGTACTGTAGGGCCATATATATATATATATATATATATATATATATATATATATATGTGTGTGTGTGTGTGTGTGTGTGTACACAAAAAGGATCTTTATTTTGTCTTTCAGAAAAAGTCGACTCAAGTGAAACTAATGATGCTTTGAAAGGAACTGATATCACAAAATGCTCAGAAAATCATATTGTGGCCTCAATTTATCATGATATTAATAAATATCATCATATTGCCCCGCACTATGGTAATGCACTGTATTTTCTAAAGGCATGATCTGTTTGAATGACTGTAGCCCTCAGAACTGATGATTGCTTCCAGTGCACAACTCTGGATCAGGGCCCAGCTCAAGCAGCTGTCTGTGATCCCCGGCTGCTGTCGGGAAGTGACAGCGGAAGCGTTCAAGATCACTGGCTGGAGTCGACCGTCCTCCTGCCATTAAAATCCACACGTAACCGTATAGGCCTTCGGATGACACCACAACAGAGTCGTCCATAAGTACGGCCCCAGTCTCCCTCCCCATCACCCCTTCCCTTACTTCTGTGAGTGAATGTGCGTAATTGAGATTTATGCCATAACCATATAAACCATATGGTGGCCTCCCACTGGTTAAGTGGGAACATCTTAGGCACTTCCACCAGGAGAGTGAGGTCATTGCCTAGGAATAAGTGCACGCTGTAATAAAAGGATGGTGGGGATCTCACAGGGGAGGAACTCCAAAGAGCTCCTTTGCACTCCTGCATAGATTAAAGCTTCTAGTTCTGCATGAATATGCAGGAGCATGTTGCAAATTGTGGGGAACGTTTTGACGGTGTGTGAGATGAACCACAGACTACAAGTCCGGCACTGAGCTGTGGTTGTTTCCAGCTCCATTTAGCTGTTTGAAGCCAAGAGTGGGGAGGTTGACAGTTTTTGGTCAGCCCACTATTTTGTTCTAGCCCCACAAAATGAGCTCTTTCTGGAAATGACTAACTGTCAGAATGCCTTGTTAATCAGTGCTCAACCTTTGGGCTTCAACACTTTCTGTTGCATGTGAACCTGGACGTTCAGTTTTGATGCATTTAATCGGTTTCCTTTTTTTTTTTTTTCGTTTTATGATTCAAGAATTAATTAAAGGAAAATGTTTTAGTGTATTGTCTTCTCATTAAGGGGTATGTCATGTTTAAACTGATCTCAGGGCTTCAGTACGCCTTCATTATTACCCTCTCACTCCAGAACCCAGATCTGTGTAAACCATGTCAAGATAAATGCATGTAATTGTAATCCACACAAATGGCTCAGGGGCTACCAGCATTGCCCAATGAGGTTTACATCCTGCTAGTTTGCAAGATTAGGCCCAAAAGTTTACCATTTATATAAACCGTCTATGCTTATTGTCTAGTATATTACTGTTCTACTAGACAATAATACCGAACTTCTCAGTTTGTAGTTGTTGTGAGTTGGACTTTAATTGAAGTCGACAGCATGTATTAAAGTACCTTTTTGTTTTTGATGGAATAACTCTCAAACTGTATGACTAGGGGTCAGTGCTTTCTCTTGAGTATGTGCCATTGTATTATTTTTCTAATGTGTGCTTTTAATGTGGGCCATGTGTTGGCAACACTTTTTTCTGCATGTCTATAGAAAATCTGAGTCCAAAATGTACATGCACCTCAGACCTATTGACTGTGTTATTAATTCAAATGTTTTATTACTTTTAAATGTTTCATCAGTGTGGCAACTGCTAATGATTTCCCCCAGTAAGCCTCTAAGTGGCCTCATTATAAAACTCCATGACACAATAGTTGGTGAAAGCTGCAGTAGTTTTGTCTTGGCTTGATGGAGACCCTTTTGAATGTGTTGGGTGACCTGCCTGGACTGTTAATGGGGATTCTAGGGCAAAGCTCTTTGTTCTCCTGTGGTCTCTCATTGGCTCCTTTTGCAGAGGATGTAGTGATCTCACCATGGAGGAATGCCCTCCACTAGGTAAAAGCCCACATGCCCCAGTCACAGATGGCTGTCGGTGATGTCATCATCAGTTGCCCAGACATTATGAGAACAGAGCCGTGACCTTACTGAGGGAGGGTTTGTGCCAAACTGAGAAGTCTGGAGGCCCAGGGGTCTCTCTCTCTCTCTCACTCTCTCGCTCTCTCTCGCTCGCTCTCTCTCTCTCTCGCTCTCTCGCTCTTGGCGTTTTCCCACCGTTACTTGTGGTGTTGATTGCCCTTTTCCCTGTAGGAAACGTTACAATCTGTTTTATATAGCTGAAAATGGCAGACGTAGTGTTGCTCAGTTGTTGCACAAAAAGGGAGTTCCTAACAAATGATCACTCAATGAAATGCCCACACGAGTGAAATGAAAACAAACCTAATGATGTAATCTGACAAAATGTGTTAGGAACCATGTTCAGCCAAGTAGGTGACTTTGAAATTCTCCAGAAAGATCTCGTTTCATGGTCATTTCTTTTGCACGTCAGCACATTTAAGATTAGAGGCACAGCGGTTTCAGAGTACTTTCTCCCAGGGATTAGTGTGGGAGAGGTGTGTGTGTGTGTGTGTGTGCGTGTGTGTGCGTGTGTGCGTGCGTGTGCGTGTGCGTGTGCGTGTGCGCGTGCGCGTGCGCGTGCGCGTGCGCGTGCGCGTGTGCGTGTGCGTGTGTGTGTGTGTGTCTTGTTCATTTGTGTTTGGTCACTGTCAAATAGGTCAACCTATTGGATGAACTACTGGTTAACTGGTCCAGCATTTTCACCCCCTTAGACAGCAGATTTTGAGCTGGCAAATATGACAGTCTCCAGAAATACACACAATCATGACTACATGCATCTCCATCTATGTAAGACTGCAGCTGCTGGGTCATGACATCAGCGATGAGGTAATGTGTAAAGCCACAGGAAACAGGCAGTATTAATGTGGATCGATAATGCCCTGTTTCTAATTCGTATCGAGGCGCTGAAGTGATGTCAGGCGCAAAACGAGGGGTTTCGCAGGTGTCTCTTGAAAAATGAAGTGATATTCAAGGCCCAGCCAACTCAGTGTGGACAGTGAAATCGATGCCATTTCCATTGGCTGACAAAAGCAGCAGCCGTCTTTATTTGTGTTGTAACATTACACTGAGCTTAGATTTGATTTGATACACTTCACAATACTGGTTATGATTCCATAAGTTGCATTGGGAACACATGCTCCAGAAATTACACCAGTCAGCCACAACATTAAAACCACCAACAGGTAAATACACCATTGATTATTTTGTTACAATGACACCTTTCATGGATTGGGATATATTAAGCAGCTAATAAAGTGTTATTTTGAGATGGATCTGAGCGAATTGGGCAGATGGGTCAAAGCTTCTACAAAATAGCAGCTCTCTTTTGGTGTTCCTGCCAGACATTTTTTAAGGAGGGGCCACCAGTTAACCAATGACATGGCCTTGGGCATCCAAGGCTTAATGATGGGCATGGGAAGCAAAGGCTAATCTGCATGGTGTGATGACTAGCCAGCGGAGGCAGCGTGATCTTCTGTGCAGGGTTTTGCTGGAAAATCTTCAACATTAAAGGGAATGAAATATGCCACCTACTTGACCATTGTTGCAGACCACTTCATGGCAACGATACTCCCCAATGGCAATGGTCTGTTCCATACTGTGCTCTGTCACACTGCAAAAACTGTTCACTGGATTTGTCCAAGCCTCGGTGGGTCAAAGGTGTTTGGTCAGCCTGAGGGGGACCTACACAATATTGGGCAGGTGTAATGTAATGACTGGTGTGTAAGCGACTTAGGCCTAGTGATTTGGGTGTGTAACATAAGCCCTTCTCTGACTTTGATCATTGACTAAGCTTTCCATGAGAAGCAGCAAATGAAGAGACCCTGGGGCGATGTTTTTAAATTTTTATTGAATTTTCTTCTTAAATTTGTAACCTTTACAATTCTATAAAGGTTTCATAACATTTTAAAAAGTATTTGAATTATTAATATAGTATTAAACATAAATTATAAATTAAATTGAATATTTTAATGTCTTATATCCCTAGGTTAAGGCAGCAGTTATTCATATATAAATATAAAATTAAGGCACATTTTTTAGATAAGCAGTCTGCACAGTTTGGTGACTACTCATTGTTAGCTACACCTTTACTACTGTAGGTATTCATTATTCTCAATGACTTGGTTCTGGGTTGGAAGCAAAATGTAAGGGTTAGGTTTAGGACTAGTTTGTGAATCACTGCTCTCAGCAATCCTTGGTTTTCTTAAAAACGGCTCCAGATACTTGTGTACCCAGATTTAATCCAAGCTCCCATCCTGAGGGTGGTTGGGGTTTATGTGGGTGGCGTGACTGCCTCCAGCATCCAGGCTCAGGGAGTGGAGCCCACTCTTTTTCTTTTTCCTGGTCACCATGGCAGGAGCAACCCACCTCCATGGAGCCTTTGTCTTGCCAGCATTGCGTCAACCACATGACTGCAGTATTAACACCACTATTCATAAGTCCTGAAATCTCTTTTGTTCTGGCCTTTAATGAAGACAAGAAGTCTCAGACCTGATTAAACTAGGAGAGGGGGCTTGAACATGATTGTGTATTATGTGGGTTATCCAAACAAAGGGTTCAGTGTGGCTTTCATCTGTCAACTCAAAATGAAAACATTATTTTGATGATCACTCTTACTGGTCAGGCTTGGAAATCCATTAAGTCTTGCATGCAGGCTTCTCCACACTTACAGAGACACTGTCAGTCTAACGAATGAGAAGTGACACACACATTTCTCACAAACATGAACTCCGCCATAATTGTTTTTCCTCTCCTTTGTTTTAAGTTTGGCAGAAGACTCCATTACATCCTGTTTACAACTTCCAGGTGCATCCAGTACCAGAAAAATGATGTGCTGTACTGGGGGTCCTCAGCTTACGTTGTACTCGACTCGCAAGTTCGTGGTTACGTCACTGGCTTTTAAAATGAAAATTTTTGTTAAAATCTGCATGTATTTGGTATACGTGAGCGCTAGGAGGTTAGCATGTGCGGTGTGTGTTTGCCTGTGTGTTTGCAGAGATGGGAAGGGGGGTTGCGCTGTTTTCCGCTGTTATTGCTGTATTGTTTGTTTTATTCACCGTTTGTGTTGAATAAGAGTTCTTGTGGATTGGTGGGTGAGATGGAGGGTTAATAGTGCACTGTGCTAATGCACCGTCAGTGTCAACGCGTTTACTGCTGTGGTGGCCTCTGTTAATAAAGCACAGTGCTGTTCAGTAAAGCCTCTGCAGCATCATTGTATGCACGAGTTCTGATATCAAAATTCAAGTTATGTCACACTCAGAAGAACCAAAAACTGACGTAACTCAAGGACCCCCTGTACATTTGTGACTCGATTTAATGGCTTTGATGCTTAATGTTGCTTAAATTATTTAAGCCAACATTTAATACCTTTTAATTTAATTTCCTGACAGTGTATGATGTATGGTACATTTATTTTATTTTGTGATTTTATTATTTATTTGTTCTTTATGACCTTTTAGTTTCTTGGTGCATTTGAATTTTGTTGAATACGCTCTACAGTGACAAAAAAAATCTTGAATCTTAATATGAAAAAGCTTTTTGATTAGATTATGATTGACTAACTCCAATAGAGTTGGATCGAAGGTGCAAATAAAGCATAATGCTGCAACAAACCATCTTGGGGAATATCAGATTTGGTCAATATTCTATAGCCAGAACTATAATTAAACTTCATGTGCTGTCTGAACAAATTGGTCTACAGGGCTTAGAATTGGATTTTAGAACTGGGGCAGTGGTGGCATAGTGGTTAGGACTTTGCCCCTGAAATCTGAAGGTTGCAAGTTCAAGTCCCAGCCCGGGCACCACTGAGGAACCCTTGAGCAAGGTACCGCCCCCACTTCACTGCTCCCCGGGTGCTGTTGATAGCTGCCCGCTGTTCCACGTGTTCACGTGTGATGGGTTAAATGCAGAGCACAAATTTCGTTGTGGTGACTGTGTGCAGTGGTGTATTCACAATGATCGGAAATCACGAATCACAATTTGTAAAAAGTCCTTTTGACTTGGATACCCTGATGTTTCAGTTATGATTCTCATTTCGCTGGGTTAGTGGAATATTTGTTCTGTTTTTCTGCTTTTTTTCTCCTTTCGGTCCCATGCCCAATGTAGAATCCTTATGTTTTTTTCTTGTTTAAGTTTTTTATTTAAGGGATGAATCCCTGCCTTTATTCTGAGGTTATTCTTACAGTATTTTTCATAACTTCATCAAAGCAGTAGGGAGTTTTTTCTTCACATTGACATATTGGCTCAATTGTGTTACGTGCTTTGTTATCCACTAATCTTACGTGTCAAAGCGAAGGATGAGGAACATTGGAACAGCAGCGTGGGAGTATATGGATTATTTTAATAAGCTCTTCCAAACCCAAGCCTTCACACCGCTGATTCTTGTAAAACTTCTTGGAAGCGGCCTGACTTGGTCAGCGTGAGAGAACGAGCTTTGCTCACTGCTCTGGAGACAGAAAACAGCACAGCGCACGCAGCCCAGCCTTCTTCTGAGCTGCTCTCTCTAGGCCTTTTTATAACTTCAGCTTTTTAGTGAAAATGAGCAGAATGTTGTTCTGTGCAAAGGCTTCATGTGCTTTGTAATCCTCAGGTTCTAGTAGTTTCATAGTATCGTTGAGGTGTAGATTCTTTCGTGGAAAAGCAGGTGGTATGGGTGTAGTGTTGGCCTGTGGATCCATTTAAGGTTATAAATAATTAAAAGCTTTTAATTTAGTGTCCTGACTCCCTGCAACAGGATGTGATCGTCTACAGTTCAGTATAGTTTTACATACATTTCCTTTATTACTCTCAGGACAGAAAAAAACTAACATTGCTTTTCATTTGCCAGAAAAGGTGTTTGGTCTTGTGTGGAGGATAAACCTCTTTTCCCTCAGGCTTCTACTTTTTCTTCTTCTTCTTATTTTACTCTGCGAAGAACTGCGTGAAGTATGTCCTCAGGCAGAGGCTTAGTTTGAAGTGGAAAATGCTACTGTTGAACTTGAGTTAGCACAGAACAATAAGCTAAACTAAAAAACTCTGAAGTTGTTCATGTGCACTCCATGAAAGATCTCCAGGTGATCTAACCCTTCATATTTTCTACAGTTAGACCAGCCATTAGATGAAGGATGTTAATTTGTGGGCTGATTACACTGTGAATTATCATTTTTCATGTTGTTGTTCCTGGCATTCCAAACTGTATTTTCAGCTGGACTCCTGCAGAGTAATCAAAGCTGCTTTTTTGGCCTTGGGAAGGGATTTGGGTGTCCCAAGTAGCTGGTCGGCGATAAGCGTCTCATTGTCTGGAAACCGGTCCTTCCCTCCATGTACGCCTCAAGTGTCGTTGTTGTGAAGTTTGTTTTGTCACCATGGCAACAAAAAAACAAATACACTTACGTTTATCTTCCTCTAAATATGGAAGATGATGTACTTGAAATTCCAGATCACTTGGGTCGTGTTTTTTTTCTTCAAGTTGTGGGCTTCATTCTTTTGTTTGTGTTTGTCTGTTTTTTTTGTTTTGTTTTTTATCTCTCATCATTTCGTAGTTTCAATGATACTGTCCCCATCTGACAGGTCCAAGCATAGTTTTAAGCTTTCACGTCGTTCAGAATTTCTGTTTCATTATGCTGTGTGTGAGGCCAGAAAAAGTGGATAAGGGTGTGTTAACACACTGTCAACATATTATCATCCAACTGGAATGGATTTCCTGCCCCTGAAATCTTTATCAGGTGATGCTGTAGTGTTCACAAACCGGGGTGCTATTTTTTGGGGATTTTTAATAAGACATTTGACTGCTAGATCAGTAATGTTCTTGTTGCCTTGTTTAGTGTCGACACATGGAGGGCACAATGTTTTAATACGGGATTTCAAGCGGAAAGCTCAGTTAAATCCTGACCTTCAATTTGAAATGTTATTTATAAAAATGAAATGTATTTTATATATTCAAGGAGTAATGTTTATGCTTGAACAACATGGTCCCTGTGGAAAATGCTTGGTGTAATGGCTTGGTTCCACCCCAAGGAGATCTCCAGCTGTATCCCCCTCTTTTCCCACACAGACAGGCAATCATGGGAGGAAACACTTATGTGGAATAAAGATAAATGATGGACCATTTGTCCATGATTACTAGCTCCTTAAATCCAGTGTTTCTCCTAGATAAACCCCATGACCCTCAAATTGAATTAAGTTTGGTGTTTTTACGGTTTTATAACTCTTTCCAGGCGGAATCAAAGAGTCGCTTGGGTTATCACCGCTCACACTTTGTGAAGCAACGGAAACGACTGCTCTGTTTCTCCTGTCCGCCACCGTCTTCCAGCATTTTATAAATAGCTTCTTGAAAGCTGGTGATGCTTCTTTGCATCAGATGTCGGCCCTTTTTGAGGCCTTTATTCCTGTCAAAGATCAGAAAGATTACTAAGGAAAAAAATAGAGTTGCTGCAGTCATTGGTGAATTAAATTTCCTTTCTGTCTCCGTTATATGTAAACACATTCAGGTACATGTGTAAATGTGTCCTCTGTTATCATCCAAATCCAATTGTCTACTCAGTGTCAGAATTGTAATTCCAAAATACCAGGTAATGGTTGATGACAATTGGAAAAAGTCAGAAAGTTAAGTGTTTATTCTGGATGAGCACAGAAAAGACACCACTCAGTTGATCATTGATACAAAACTCTCCAAGTGCACGCACAATTTAAATTCAACCGGGCACTGGCTGATTTCATTGACAAACTGAAAGTTTTAATGAGTATAGAATTGTTGGTGAAATTGCAGGGTTAACTTTTGAAACTTTGTGTAACTGTAGTATATGGTGTGAGGATCAATCCCTTTCATCAGGCTCCATGGCTCACCTCCAATCCTAAACAAGAAGCCGATGGACTGTTTAGATTTCATAAAGCAAAATATGTCAATGTTTGGACATAATTTTGGACGCCCTCTGCATCACTGTTTTAAGACATCTGTAGCCTTTATGCTTTACATCATTGCTTAGAAATGTATTTCCTTGAGGCAGGGAGGTCTTTTCATTCTAACGTTCTCTTAAAAATGTGCTAAATTATCTTAATTATCAGTGGCATCTGTCTGAATGTGGGAATTCAAATGGATGAATTTTGGAATATTATCACTTAAAATTCTCTGGATGATTTTAAGTTCACGTTCCAAAAACACTGACTTTTTGTCCACTTTTCTCACTCTTTCAGTTGCATTGTTTAGTGTATTTTTTAATAACATAAGTGCTATATGAAAAATTGATTACTCACTGCTAACACAAGTCTATTATACTTATGCTGTATGGTTTTGTCATGAGTCTGTGGTACATGGGCTCCACCACCCGTACTTTTTTTAAATCGTGTGAGCCCTAAAATATCCTTGCACATGAGGAAAACCTCAAGCATATAGCAATGTAATATCACATTTATAGTGAGTACTGTTAAGTTCATTAGCCTAGATGTGCTTGTTCCTATACTATACATATGCGGATGCCTCGTTATACTGGAGAAATCTGCAAAAAAAAAGTTTGATCCACAAAAATGTGCAAATAGCTGGGGATGCGAAATGCGAACAGCGATGTAACGGAGGAAAACTGTATATTGTATTGAAATTGGAGACATTTTTAAATGTTTTGAATCTATTCACAGCATGTTTTTGACATTTTCCACCCTGGTCCCAGTTTGTCTATGCTATGTTCGGCATTGTTGGCTCCATTGTTGCTTTCCTCACTATGGCCTTCCTCATTGGAGCCCCTTGAACAATGGCCTGCAGCGACTACAGGCCCGTTTCTCTCTGTTATGTATGGATGGCCCCTGTTGCGACATATTCTGGGAATGTGAATGACTCGTCTACACTGCTCATACACACAGACGAACACTCAACTACAAAACTCATTACATGAAAAAATGAAGTTAATCACATTAGAGGTCTTCAGACTGTGCTGTATTTGGGAATCAGAGCATTCATAGCTTTGGGGTTACATTCAGGCACTTTGTTTCTAGTTGTTATTGCAGAATGTGTCTAATTTGCACAGTCATGCTGAGAGATTTCCCCAAATCTGCTGCTTGGACTGGAAAATATTAGACCCGCTGTGGAGATGGTGACAAGTGCCACTTAAGTAACTTTTCATCACTAATGCAAAGCAGTGTAATGAGCACTTCAGCTGAACAGCCAAAGTTGTACAGTCTCATTTTGCTTTTTCTACCCCAAATACAGCGTCGGTGCACTAGAGTTACTCTCAGCCTCAACTGCCATGACAACCTCTTTGCCAGGACTTCCAAAACTCATACAATGGACAGTGGCAGGCTCTATTGTAATACGGCTCCCTCTCACGCCGGGACTGTCCTGTAACTGTGGAGCTTCTGATGGAGATTCCATTAAACCATCCCCAGGGGAGGAAGAAGGGGGCAACCATGTAGAGTCCAGCACTAATGAATTATGCTTGGCTTGGCTGTGGCTGGAGCTCCAGAGATACTCTCAATCTGGCACCATGCAGTTCTCTCAAACACTGCCAGAACATTCCAGCCTTGCCTGTCGCACCAGTGGAAGTGTCTAGCAGCTCTGTCGTATGACCATGTGGCCGTGATGTAGCTCTAGCTGGATTTTGTTGGTTTTAAGTAGTATCAGTGCATCATTGCATATTCAGTATGTGAGATGGTTTTGAAATCCAGGGATGTGTTAAAAGTCGAAGGTTTTGTGAGTGGCCCATTCACATGTCTTTTACGTATGGTTAACATACCTTGACCATGCCTGCAGTCAGTGTGCCATGATGATGGTTGATTAAAATATAACATTTTAATCAGGAATGTTGATTGCATAATCTGAATAAGCCATGCTGCTGGAATGGACCCTCTGTATGGAGACTATGGTTTCTACTGTTTTTAATCAATACAATATAGTGACTGATATATTGTTTTTTTCAGGGCCGATATCAATAATGATTATTGCTTGTTAACGGGGCCGATAACTGATATTTGAAACCGATATACAAAAAAATAGTCTATTTTGAATTTAACAAGCACCAACACACACCTTTACTTAAAACTTTTATTTATAAATACTTTAACTTTTTACATTATTTTACTTAAATATTAAATTAATATTTCTGTCAAACTATAAAACTGTGAAACCTAATAACTTAACTTCCTTTTACAACATTAGCTGTGGCCGTTACATCCCGCTGTTGAAACAGAGATTGGCTAATACTCGCGTGACATAATGTATAGCCAATCAGAGACTGTTGTGGGCGGGGCATTAAATGAAACAGCACAGAGACAAGAGACAGAGGAGGAGCCACATACTATCGGGGATGGTCAAAAATGGCCAGATGAGTAATATCGCCACCCGATAATCGGTCTGGCCTTTGACCCTTTGAACCATCTCCACCTTTGTCAACTCTGCTGTACTCTGGGATAAAGTTTATCTCCGCTCATTTTTGTTTGACACCTACTAAGAGGATGTGTGTGAAAGATGGCTGATAATGCTAAACAAAGAGGGAGTAATACACGCACTCTCACTAATGTGTGTAACCCTGTTCTTGAACCGGAGCGATGGACTAGGTGGAGCTATAAGGAGTGGCTGATTTAACTGCACTCAAGTTGCAAAAAAAAAGAGCCAAGGACATTTTTCAGTGTAGGAGAATAGTCAAGATGTCCATGGATAAAACAGTTAGGGCATGCTACTGTACCTCTATTGTTCTGGAAATGTGCATGTTGACGCGTCTAGAACATTTTAAGGATTGCTAACAGCTGCACTTTTTACTCAAATGCTTTTCTTTTTGTCACAAGCAGGAACTTTCTCAAGTGCAATAAACTCTTCTTAGAAATGTGATTATAACTGAAGGGGTATTTCCTTTGTTTTCAAGTAACATGTGGTTTCCAATGGCTACTGAGTGTCACTGAAACATCTGACCCCCTAACTAGATATTTGGAGTGAGTGTCTGAGTTTATGTCCTAATGATTTGGAGCCTAATCACTTTGGCCTTCACCCATTCTTAGCTTGCCTTTATTAAACTCATTTTAATCTATCAGTCTTTTCACTACACTGACTGGTACAGAATGCTGTGCTGTGTGCGGATGCTCGTTGGCTCTTGGGAGAGGTCACATTAACCAGCCCTCTTCAGATAAACCTGATTGATGTCACATTTGGTTTGTTTCATACCTTCTCTCACTGATGAATTTGCCACAATGGCTCTAAAGTTTATCATCTATCATTATTACTAGCACTGCTTTGATATACTGCTCTTGCAACTGCACCGCAATATTGATTTTTAGTTTTAGCAGTTTTAATAAACTATCAAAATGTTGTTTATCAGGGCTGTAAAGTGGAAATACCTCTCTTATCAGATGTAGTCGATCAGCCAAGAGATGTTTTGGGTCTAAATTATGCTTCTTTAGTTTAGAACTTGAACTGTGAAGTTAGCATAAGAGGAATCCTTACTTTTTTCCTTCACACCCGTTAGCTCTATTGTTAGTGTTCGCGCTTTCAAAGGTGATTCGCTCTTTCCCTTGGCTATTAATACTCATAGTTTTCATACTTTCAAATGAAAACCTCTATCAGCTGCTATTTTTTTATTGTGCAAGCATCAGTGTACCAGTTTAGCATACTGCTTATTACGTTAGTTTTTTTTAATTGTGTGATGCATTAATTTTAGACTAAATGCACACCCTTAGTACGGTTGCTCTTGTAATTTTAAGAAAGAAAATATACTGTAATGGTCCAATCATAGGAAAAACAAATTCTTCATGGCTAATGGAAACATAAAAATGATCCAAAGATGTTAATGTGTTCACTGCGATGTTCATACTCTTACTGCAGATAATTTGGTGTAGTTGAAAACTTTTCTATATTTAATGTTTAGAGTTTTTCTTTCGAAATCTTAGCGTAGTACTCATTTCCGAATTTGAGAGCGCTCTGTATTCTTACACGTCAGTTTTTTCTTCTTTGTACAGACAGTAAAGCCATTGTGGATGGCAACCTGAAACTGATCCTTGGTCTGGTATGGACCCTCATCCTGCACTACTCCATTTCTATGCCCGTGTGGGAAGATGAGGATGACGAAGATGCCAAAAAGGCGACCCCCAAGCAGAGGCTGCTGGGCTGGATCCAGAACAAAGTTCCTGACCTGCCAATCACTAACTTCAGTGAGGACTGGAAGGATGGCAGGGTGCTGGGAGCCCTGGTGGACAGCTGTGCGCCAGGTCAGTGTGTGGCAGCTGTTTTCTTCTGTCTTCAAAATTGTGTGGTAGTAATGATGATTGTTCATTTGAACTTGGGCTAGAAAGATGGAGACTTTTTTATTTATACTGTAAGCTTACAACAGCAACAGTAGAATGAACCCCTACCAAACATTTAGAAAATGGGGGCTTTATTAAATGGTAAAACACTGAAAATTAATGCATGGAAATAAAGTTGGATTAATTCTACATTATCACTAATGTCTATTCAAGCTTAATTCATGCATAATTTTGTACATTTTTGGTAATTTTTGACTATTTCTATAGGTTTATTATCATCAAATGTGGAAAATAAAATAATAATAAAATAAAACATTTTGATGACAAACTATACACAGTGTAAAATATGTTTTAATTTTGCAAGGTACTCACAAGACATAACAGTATAATTTACAATTAAAATCCAATAAAAATACACACTTCTAAGTGATTAAACACGATGGTTGTTAATAACATTATAATGCATTTGAAGAAAGAGAGCCAATAATAAAATGTGTGTTTTTCACTCCGTATACACACGTGTATTAGGTTTGTGTCCTGACTGGGAGACCTGGGACACACAGAAGCCTGTGGAGAATGCAACAGAAGCAATGCAGCTAGCTGATGACTGGCTTGGAATCCCACAGGTGAGCATAAAGTTTTTAAGTCTCGTATTTTGGCTGCACGAAATGCTAAATATGATATAATATGGATTCAACTAATGAAAATAATTTTTGTGTAAAAAAAAAAAAAAAGTCCAGTGTATAGATTGCAATGAATTTCATACTTAAATGCCTCTTTCACAGACTAGACAATTAGCAGTCAGTGCAACTACAAAATGCAAACTACAAATTACAATAAATGCATTAAAGCACCAAAAAGAAATTTAGCTAAAAGTGTACTAATAGCAAAACGACAATAGCCTGTGCAAGTGCGGAATATACAATATGGCATTGAATTATGTACAGAAGTACTTCACATGTGATGAACACAATATTGAACATAAGTTTATGTATTGCGTTTTATTAACATTAATATTATACGCTGTAAACTTTACATGTTAAACAGTCTGACAGCCCTGTGGTAGAAACTGTCCCTGAATATAATATAGAATATGCCATGTATTATAAAATTATTCTACAGGATTAGTATTTGGCTAAAACTGAACTTTTATTGGATTATTTTTACTTGAACCATTGTGCTTTGTTTAAAGGGCTCATTTGCGTTTAGTAGACCTTTTGCAATATCAGTATTACAAAAACAAACAATGCATATTGCAGCCTTAATTTTCTAATGGTCTGAAGTTTGTTTGAGGAATAATTTAATTACATTATAAATAGGTGACATGTTTACATACTGTTTGAGCTTCCCCTTGAGAGAAATGGCTGTTTGTGTGGATTACATAGTGTTTTTGGCCAACATTCTCAACTAAGGTGGGACCTTTTAATGTACGAACTGGGCACGTTAATGGTTTTTTCTTTTGTGTTTGGTGTTCACTGTTTGCACAGCATGGTCATTTTGGACTGAGCGTTGTATTTGCTTAAAAGGAGTTGGTCAAATTAATTTACAACCCATGCCCACACCCAAATCACACCTTCGCAAACATGAAGGTGTACAGAGTAAGATGTGTGAGCATACACCCTTTTGTCGGACTTTAATCATCACATTCGCAACACTTTTCTGCCATAATATTTGTGCTGCTCCTTGTCCCTACTGCTTATGAAGCAAACTTCAGTATCATGTTTTATGAAGGCTGTAAATCAGGGGACCCAGCTGTAGTCCTGGAAGGCCGATGTCCAGCCCAGTTTGGTGGTTCATCTGGTTCAACTCGCCTGTTAATTCCCAGGGTTAGTGAGTGTGTTTCATGAGGTTCATGAGGTCGCTGTTGTAAAGGGACTGAGCTGAAGAGATCTCTTCCTCTCTTCCTTTCTTAGTCCTTGTCCTCACAGGTTTTCTGATGTTTGTGATTAAACGCCCACAATGTTTCTGCACGTTGCAGTGAATCTGACCGTCCACACAGGATTTCAGGGCTCATATTTGGTCATCTGTGTGTTCAGATGGTGCACTTCTCATTTTCTGCCCAATCCCTTAAAGAAAACTCCTGTATTCCGTTTAAATGCTGTTAAATAAATCTATTGTTGTTGAGGACCAAATATGTCTAATGACAAGGTGCAGTCAGATGGTGAGCCCAATAGTGGTAGCAAGGCTTTCTCTGCATACATCACCATATAAGTAGGTTTATTAACATAAGGACGTCAGGGTTGAGCTTTAATAATAGAATCATTTTATACTCTGAATATAAAATTATTGAAGCTGAAACTTAAAAGTTAAAACTTAAAAGATCCTCCTCATATCTTGACGTTTATGTATATATTTCCATGGAACCAATTAAGGATGAACCTTAGTGCCGCTGGAAAATGCCTAAATCGCTTGGAGCGCTTTCATTTATCCCAGATTCGAAAAACAAGGGATTAATTTAACAAGAATAATGTTTAGTTTCATGGAAATCTTCACTTCTTGCGCTATTTACTTCACTTGGGATCAGACTGAGCATATCCTATAGGTGGTCGATACGGCAAAAATATCAGTTAAGATGGAACAAAGTAGTATCATATTTTAGAAAAATGTCAATGTCAATTGAGAGCAAATGAAGTTGATTTAGGGTTTCTCACATTACAACAAATAAGGTGAGACTAATGATGCTTTCTTTGAAATGAGACATGAAGTTTAACAGTTTGTACTGATAATATCGCAAAATGCTTAAAAAACAGATTGTAGCTGCAATTTATCACGATATGGATAAATATCACCTCATTGCTCAGCTCTAGTATATACTATATTAATTTTCTCTAATGTAACAAGATTGAAATTTTCATTAATAGTGAAATGGTAATGTGTTCATGCCTTGTTAATTCCACAGTCCATACTTGTGGTGCTAATGACCCATTTTATTCTGTGTGTGTGTCTGCAGGTGATTGCTCCTGAAGAGATCATTGACCCAAAAGTAGATGAGCAGTCTGTTATGACATACCTGTCGCAGTTCCCCAAGGCTAAGCTCAAACCCGGAGCGCCACTCAAACCCAAGCTCAATCCTAAAAAGGCTCGCGCTTACGGCCCAGGTAGGACCATAACTGATCTGTCGTCTTGAGCGAAGTGAACCACAATAGGCGTCTCAAGTACTTCCATCATCATGAATCACATTATTTAGAAAGCGTACTCCTACAGAGCTGCCGTTGTTGGAACATGTTCTTTTAAAACATTTCTGCATTCGTCTTTTTGCATCTAGGATGCGAACAATGCTATCGTTTAGCAAGAAACGCCTGTTTTGTTTTAATAGAGTTTCTGTTATACTGAGCACCTGAATAATTCACAGTTCAAAATCAGATTAGAGTACAGTGCAGTACAAAATGACAGTTTCATATTTTTATGATTATTTTATGAACATATATTAAGAATATCTGTGGGAACTGTTGTTTTTAAGGATATAAACATTTTCTAAAACTGTCTTGCTCTTTTTATTATATCTACAGAAGGATAAACTGGAATATTTTAAAGCTCTGTGGTATTATTTATAGGAATATGGGATTTGACTTTCTTTATCTTAGTATCATTTTAGGGAGTTTGTTTATCCATCCAGTATAAAGGGACTTCAGTCTTTGCCTTGGAGCTTCCACTATGGAGCTGCTTAATGGTTTTCCCTCCAAGTTGTGCTTGGACACGTCAGCTTCGCCACCGTAAAATATTGCAAAGTAAATATGGTGAGGCTCCGTAGGACTTTGAACATGGCTGATAGACGGCCTGCTCATCTACCCCATACCTATTGTAAATTTTGTCCGGCCCACACGAAACCCAGTAGCTAATGAGTTTGGAGGTTGCAGTCTATTTTGGCAGTTTGATTCACAGACCGGCCGTGCCATAAGGGCCTCCCTTTAATTTAGCCACGGCAGAACGACCAGCTTCACTGAACTCTGAACAGTGTTCCGTTTTGGAAAGGGTAAGCCTGAATGTTTTTGTACAGCCAGGGAGCTGTCTCTGTAGGGTAGTAATTCAGTCTAATTTGCAGAAAACAGACATTTTTCACTTTAATGTTCATTCTCCATTATGCAACCTCTTCATTTTTTTTTAAAAAAGGGCAGCAATTTAAGAGATTCATTTAAAACATGTCATTCATTCCTTCTAAATGATGTAAGGCTTCTAGGGGAAAGTGTGTTTTCAGTAATGTCATCCAACAATGTTTATTCTGGTCCAATAACATGAGAATAACCTCATTTCATACAGTCTACTGCAATCGTAAGAGGCTCAGCCTCTACACTAAACTGCACTGAGTACTTGGTTTTGGCCTTGGCTGCAGCTTACTGCACAAATGTATTAATAAATGCAGAAAGCGAGTCATGTTTGACATGCTGATGTAGCGGGTAAATGAATTACCCGTGCTGTATTAGCCCGTGGGCATGTGTGTTGTGTGGTTTTCCACTCCTGTGTAAACTGTGGTATGGAAAACTTTCTTGCATTTTAATTGTAACACGAGATCCTTGGCAGATGATCAAATGAATAAATAGCTAATGTAAGAGTGTCATGTTGGTTTACGTTAAAACGTGAACAGGGCTTTTCCAGGTCTTTGTAATATCGCTGTCTGAATTTATTTTGTTAACCTTTCTTACTGTCCTGCATAGTCCTCATGGTAAATACACACTTGTGTCTTTAAGCAAAACAAACTGCCAAAATGTAACTAATGCCTAAAGGAAGACCATGGAAAGACCCTGAGCGATACAATGCAAGGAAATCCCTCTTCATTAGCAACAACAATAACCCGGTTCCATGTGTGGTCCATAAGGTCTCATTACAAAATAATTGCACAGGACACTGCTCTTCTACAGCTTTTGTTTCTGGGATTTCTGCTTAAAGTCTCTATTGACTTTCATCTTATAGAGCAGAGCATTATACACTTTGTAACTTATGGTCTGATTTTAGCTGGATGATGAATGAACTACACTGGATGTGTATGGATTACAGTCTGGGTGTGTCATGTTTAATTTGTTACTCACAGTGTAATTAAGCCTTTCAAACAAGATGCTCTAGTTTATCTCGCGCGCGTGTGTGTGTGTGTATCTATCTATCGATCGTATGTGTAAATACAGTGCCCACCATAATTATTGGCACCCCTGGTTAAGATGTGTTAAAGATAAAGTTTTTATTGCAGAATCATACTCTCACACTGAAAATAGTAGAAAATGTCCTTCAACCCAAGTGAATTTTAAAGGGGGAAAAATCCCTGACTAAGAAATAATTATTTTTCATAAAATCACCTGTTCCACAGTTCCACAATTATTGGCACCCCTAACAATTCCAAGGAAATAGATGTAATTGAAGAATTTCTATCATTTCTACAGTAATTTACAAAGTTGATCGGAGGATCTAAGAACATTTAATTAGTAATTTGTGTA